>CBVK0102818096.1:0-11782 GCA_900067695.1 Picea abies
GGCATCAAACATCTCCTTTGCAGTCTTTAGTTCTGATACATTGGGTATCAGGTGATCCTTGATTGAGTCTGTCAATATCCTCTTGGCCTTGACCTCATTCTTCTTGAACTTTGCCTTTGCTTCTTCATCTTCGGGTTCTGGAAGGATATTCTTGACATTATCTAACAATTCATTCTCTTATAGAATGATTTGTATTATATGCTTCCATGATCTGAATTTATCTTCTCCATCCAATCTATCTTCAATTCTCATACTGGTTGACATTTTCGCTGGTAGAAACCCTAGCACTGAAAAACCTTGATTTTTCAAACTTCACCAAACTGCATGTTGAGGGTTTCAGGGGGTGCAATAGGTTAGGGAAAATTGATCTATGAAGGAATTATTCCCAACGTCCATGGTATAGTGCTCAACGATCTTGACAAAGTATTGCAGCTACAAGGTGCCGATGTAGCGATCTTCCTTCCAGTGGTCAAAATGTTCTGAAGGTAACCAACTATGATACCATGTTGGAATTTCCTTATTTACAGAGCATTAGTGTCACATTATCATTAACATATTTATATCATGTACTGAGCAGTAGAAACATAAACAATAGACAAAATAACACAAGATATTTATCTTGGGAAAACCCCAAATGGGGGAAAAACCAACAATCTTTCTTAGATAGATTCCGTTCACAAATCAAGTCCAATCAGATAAACCATAGCACAAGTTCTATATCAACCATAAATACCACCCCAACTACAACAAAAACACCATACAAATGTAGTACACCTCCTTGAGGAGTAGCACACAAGATAGAGATACCAAAAGATTGAACAATAAGAAAGTAAGTCACTGCTACAACTGTGTCTCCTTCTCCAAACTTGTGCCTTACTTCTCTATAGCTGGGAGAGTGTGAGTGAGTGAAAAAATGAGCTAAGGATCCTCCTATTTATAGTATTACTGCCCTTATATTTGGGCCAATTTCTCTTCTAAGGAGGTGTCTTTTCATTATACTTTATTTTTCTAGGACAAATTCTCTTCTAGGGTATTTCAACATCTGTCCAATGGATCTCTTGCTTCCAGAATCTTCTTAGCATCTAAAAAAGTTCATTTGGGAGGGAAATATCCTCCCGCAGCTACCAAAACATCAACAAGAAATAGGTTACATTAGAGTCGTGGATATTACTACTTTGTGCCCATATAGATGTTAGGTTAATCTTGACTTGGTTTAAGAGTAATCAATTTAACCTTGATTTGGTCATCGATAGGTCTACCATAGGTAGTTTATGGGCCCATCATATTAAGTGGCCCCTAGTTATTTCCCATCTTATTTTATGTGGCAAGGCATATTTAAATGCTTGATGTACTTTATTGTGAAGTGCATCAGGTGGTCGGTGTTGCCCAAATTAGTCATGGCTTGGCCAAATTGGCTAAGGGATTAATGAAGGTATATTTTTGTAGTAAGTTTTCTTGGTAAAGGGTTTCCAGGTTAAATCATTGGTGTTATGTGCATGGTTTTTTTTGTGTTTGATATTTCTCTCTCCAATAATTTACATGTGGTATTGAAGCTAAATAGACTTGGACTCTCCAGTGAGATTGGTCTTAACATTATGAGGCTTTATTTCTTGTGAGAAGCACATGTTTAAAGAAAAATATGGCCTGGAGTATGCTAGAAAAGTATGGCTTTGTAGATGTGTTGTTTGGGTGCTTCGATATGTTAGTAAATGGTTGGATTTACATTGGAGGAGATGTAGATCATTGTTTTGTTTTGCAGTACTTTGAGAGTGATCAACATGGTTGTATTTCTAGGAATGGGAGCAAGGTGGTGGTAATGGATTTGCGTGATACCATGTCTTAGTGGTGAATATTGAAGAGATGAAGGTGTTTGTCCTTCTATAGTGTTTAAGTTTTGATACAAATAGGATCATTCTCTAGTTGTTTGTCATGATGGGTGGTGCTCAAGGTTCTCATAGAAATATTGATGCTCATTGATTATCGATACACAAACCCCCAAATTTAACTTGATTGTGCATTCATGTCATTGTATGGTCTAACAACAAAGTCAACTATTGACTTTGTTGTTGGCCCCTCCAATGACTTAAATGCACAATTAGGTTACATTCGGGGGTGTGGCTAGTTTTCTCAGTAAATGGTTTCTAGGGTAAATCATTGGTGTTGTCTGCATGGTTTTTGTTTTGTTTGAGATTTCTCTCTCCAAGAATTTACATGTGGTATCAAATCTAAATAGATTTGGATTCTATAGTGGGATTGGTATTAGAATTATGAGTTGTTATTTTTAGTGAGAAACATGCGTTTAAAGGAAAAATAGCTTGGAGCATTCTAGAAAATCATGGATTTGTAGATATGTTGTTTGGGTGCTTTGATATGTTAGGGAATAGTTGGGTTTGTATTGGAGGAGATGTAAATCATTGTTTTTTTTGTAGTAATTTGAGAGTGATCAACATGGCCGTCTTTCTAGGAATGGGAGCAAGGTGTTGGTAAAGGATTTGCGTGATACTATGTCTTAGTGGTGAAACTTGAAGAGATGAATGTGTTTGGTCTTCTACAATGTCTAACTTTTGATACACATAGGATCATTCTCTAGTTGTTTGTCACAATGGGTTGTTCTTAATATTCTCATAGAAATATTGATACTCATCATTTGTCGATACATAAAACCTCAAATTTAACTTGATTGTGCATTCATGTCACTGTAGGGGCCAACAAAAAAATCAAATATTGACTTTGTTGTTGCTCCCTACAATGACTTAAATGTACTATAAGGTTACATTTGGGGGTGTAATTCAACATTGAACTATAAAATTACATGATCTCGCCATTGAGCCTCATGTTCAACATATTGCAAATAACCTTTCATAACTCAAGTAACTTGGATGTGATTTACAACCTCAACATATCCATGCACTCTTAAACTCAGAGAGTGTAGGTCCATTCTTTTCACAACTTTATCCTTGGGCCATTCTTTGTTGACAAATGACTCGTGTAGAAAATATAAATACACATGAGTACTCATGAGAAAGGATAAATACACATAAGTATATTTATATTGAGGCATGTTTGATGTATTTTTTTGTAGCAAGAATGACTTGTGAAATGATTCCTTCCATAAGGATTATTTGATGGTGTTACCCTACCTTAAGGGATCCTCTATATTCATGTGTTGTTTATGGTGTGAATGTTTTGGTATTTTTTAAAGACAAGGGTATAATTATGAAGTTTTATGGTTTATTATATCTTATATATGTCAAGGTTTAATATAATCTTAGACCCTTGTTTAGGCCTCCCTCCTCCCTCCTAATCCAGGTGGATATTGTTGGCCACCCACCTATTCCAACTGGCTCCTCTTAACAATTTTAGTTCAGCATGTTCTTCTGTAATTCTTTGTAATTGTGGGTTCTACACTTTTGGGGCCATATGAATCCCTACACAACTTCTAGGTGGAGATTGGTGGCCACCCACTTAATACAACTAGCTTATTTTGGATGTTTTCATGTCATTACATCTTTCTATACTTCCAGGGTTGTTTTGGGGCCCTAAACAATGTTTTTTTTTTCCCTTTCCACAGTCAAAATTAGACGGAGTCAAAGTTTGATGGAACAATGTGTATTTCTCAAAAATACCTTTCCAACGGGCTATCACATGCCTAAAATAGAGGTTGTATGAAAAAGTTACGACCCCGTGAAGTTGAGGTACCAACTTACCCATCGAGGCTCACATAAGTTTTGGTGTTTCATATCCTAGGGTTAGATTTTTGGATGTCTAGGATTTTGGAATTCATGAGTAATGCTAAAAATGACTCTGGAGCCTCATTGTAACCATTCTACTTAGACGTATGCACGTAGCATCCACATCTCTCCTCAGAGATAGCTACCACCATTTGAGTAGGTGTTTTTAGTTCTGCAGTTTTGCAGTTTCAACCTATTTTATTTATTCTATAGAAGTTATTGTTCATGGGATATCTATTGTTGTTCTCCATATATCCGTGTTATTGTATTCAACCTATTATTCATTTTGTTCTTCTCATAAATACGGATCACCTACGGTTGTCACTTTCACTAGTCTATACACTCAACAATAGGGTCACGAGCCCATTTGGTAGTCCAAGTTGTGAGCTTAGTCGAGGTTTGTGTTTGAAACATACGTGTGAAGATATGTTACATTTTATTTTTATTTTAGATTTTATATTATTTAATTTATATTTTTATATTATTTTTTATTTTTTATATCGTTAATTAATTAATTATATTATATACGAGTAAGATAATAAGTGGCCAAAATCAAAATTCTTCCCCAAATTTGGTAGGAATCTTGTTATACATTATAGTTCCACTTGATTGATGGGAAATTTGACCATGGAACTTTTTCCAAAGGGGTTATACCATTTTAAGAAGAACTATATTATCAAAATCTAAAAAAACTAGGGTTTCCCAATGGAGCTCTGGTGTTTTGGATTATCTATGTAGTCTCATCCATCTTAATTGTATTACCTATGCAGGTTTTCCCATCTCCATTGTGTAGGATCATCCATCTCCATAACATGAAAAATTTCTTGAAGTAAACTTATAAGAAAACAATAGTGAGTGTCTAGTGTAAATCAAAAGGAGATGAGTTTTTATAATAATAGTTCACTGTAGAAATATTTTGTTATTTTGCTACATTCATGTGTATGACATTGAATCATCATTTATCTTCCTACTTAGGTGAAGATTTATAGTTATTTCTCCCCATACTCTTCATCTAGGTCCTATACCAACTAAGACCCTCAACTAGTATGCACAAGTGAAAGGTTTAGGTTGATATTCAAACACTTAATTAAGGAAGTGTTCCCTATTGAAACAAACAAATCATTTTCCCTTATCTTGTATGCAATTCTAAAATTTCCTTCACTATCAATTATGATCATCTTATTTGGTGTTTAACAACTTCCTACTATAATTTGTTTCCCTCTACTAACTTGATTCGTCATTGTTTCCAAATTGTAGTTGGATCCTTACAAATGTGTTAGATTCATATCAAGGAAATTAATCCAAGTAATAATATGAGGAAGAATCAAGGTCTATGTCAGTAAATTTAGGACTAGGTGAAAGTGCCATAATGAAAGAAGGGAAATATTACAAATCTATTGTTTTAGGATCTCCAGCCATATAACACCCAATCACTTCTATTATTAGTATAGTTACTTCACTTCCCATTCATCAAGTTGGTTCTTATGTAATTCATGAATGTGTTAAAGGAATGATTCCACACACAACAATACCAAGAATATCCAACAAAACAAGGGAATAAATTAGAGTAGCATTTGTGGGTCAAATTATACTTGTCCCCACATGGAATAGGCAACATAGTTGCATGAGATGGAGGATATAATGGGGATTATGATGCCAAGGAGGGTAAGAGGAAGGGATTCCTTGAACACAAATCCCATTGTACTAATATTATCAAATCTCATTCTAAATTAGATAAAAAATATTAAAACCTTGATCCCCATAATAAGAGTAAGGTCCCAAATTCCTAGAAGACCATGCCACTCTTAACTCTTACAAATTTGGGAGATTAGGAGGAACAATACTATGATATTTTGAATGAGGGACACAATCCTCAAAATACCAATCAAGAAAATAAAATTTTCAAATGAGGTTATAAACAAAAACCTTATGTTAGTGTACCAACAAGAAACTAATTACATAAAAAAAAAAAAATGTTTTGATTTTTTATTGAAAAATTCCACCAAAATTTTCAAGAAATTTATCTTTATGTTTTAAAACCTTGCAAAACTTTGTCAAATTGGTTTTTGAAACACAATTCGAGGCACAAATAATACACTAAAGTTGGAAACTATACAAATACACAACACTAAAAATTACATATCCTTCTTGTGAGATTTTATTCCACATTAATAATTAGTAGAGTGTCACATTAAGAATTATTAGAATGCCATTTGAGGGGTTTCTATCTAATCTATAGAAATAGTTGCAAAGTTATGGTACTCCTTACACATATAAACTCAACTATATGGCACATAAAATATGAAATATGTCACCTGGTCTTTGTTACCCTAACTTGGTCGAAGAAAGAAGGGAAACCCTTTACAAATAAGGTGTGGGATATTCCTTCCTAGGCAATCAACCATCCTTATGTTGGGATACCCATTGTTACCCACCACTTCTTTGTAGTGTTGGGAGCTCCTGGGAGAATACAATCATTCATTATCTCATTTAAGTACATATATACATGTAAGAATGGGGAGAAAAATTTGATAGTGCCAACTACCTCTTATTTTTATTCTGACTTAATGCTACTACCACTTGATTTTCTTCCTACATAGTCATGGCTTTTATACACCAACTCTATGGTCCATTTTTACATGTTACATTCAATGTTGAGTTACTTGAGAGATTTATGTTTGTACTACTACTAATATGCTTCCCTTTTCAATTGAAATACCATGCTTATTTTTTAACCACACACCCTAAAACCAAAAATTCCCAACAAAATGAAGGATGCAATTATAGTAGCATTTGTGGGTTAAATCATACTTCTTCCCACAAGGAATATGAAATATAGTTACATGACATGGATGGAATGATGCCAAGAAGGAGTGTCAGAGGAAGGGAGACCATGAAAAAGACACCCATAGTCTTAATATTCCCAAACTCATTGCAACACATATAATAAAGATAAAATCCTTAATCCCCATAAGAAGCCTAAAGTCCCAAATTCCTAGAAGTCCATGCCACTCTCAACTCTTACAAATATGAGAACATATATGGCCACATAGCACTAATAATAACATATCCCTCTTGTGACATTTCATTCCACATTAATAATTAGTAGAGTGCCACATTAATAATTACTAGAATTCCATTCTAGAGGTTGACATATAATCTATAGAAATAGTTACAAAGTTATAGTACTCCTTACACTTATCAAATCAACTTTTCTTCCCACATAGTCATGGATTTTCTTTTCCATCTATAATTTTCTTCATAGTCCATAGTTTAGGTGTTTCACTTAGTGTTCGTTTGCTTGTGAGTTTTCTATTTTAACTACTACTGTACTTCCCTTCATTATTGAACTGTTATGCCTCTTGTTTAATGTATGTATTATGTTTATGATATTTCATTTTCCCCATTTAACCTAACTACTATATTTTCTTTTTAATTATTCTCTTTTCCATAATTATGTTCTCATTCTATATTTTTCATCTAGAAGCCTAACATTGTTTTATCAATGCATACATTCCACTTGTATTTTGATGTGGACATAATTGAATATAAGCTATGATGTTGATATATCGACATCCAAATTTTGCTAAAATTTTTATCCTTAACATTGATAAAATGACATCTTAACATGACTATGTTTAAACATTGCTCTAATGATGTTTATAAGCACCATATATCCCATCACGATGCTTTTTAGCTTCAATATATCGAAATCATTGAGTTTTTTTTTTAAAGTTACAATGAATTTTGAGACCAAAAATTACACAAAAAGTTTCTATCGAAATTCACATCATAATATTTTTTTTTACCTCAAATGTTTGTTTTTTTTACCCCAAATGTAATAGTGACTCTACTTGATCTATAGAAACAATTTGTTATTTGATATTGATATAAACATCCCAAAATAGCCACGTGAGTTGTTTTAATGTAAGTTTGATCATTTAGTCACATGTAATTTTGAGAGTTCAATAATACAACTAGAAATCATTATGTTATGGTTGTGAGTTGTACAATATGAAGAGTGATAGTGAAATCATCATGTCTTTGGAAAAGAGACAATGATTCACTGATCCATTCATGAATCTCTTCAATTTGTATAGTCTCATAGTAAGCTACGAAGCACAATGATTAAACTTAAGTGGATGACCTACCTACAATAGGTCCACTTGGAGTTTAAGCACAATCATGATGCCAAAAACACTGTTGCAGACCGCTTAAGTCAACCGTTGGTGGGTGCAATTTTAATAGTCATAGATACATGTGGTCATAATACAAGAAATAGGTCACAAGTGGTATATTTTAAGTTTGCACCCATATTCCCAAGATAACCATCAAAACATAAGTTATTACCTACACAATGAATTAATGGACGACCTTGGAAAACTATTTGTTCTATTAGCTAAGTTTTGTGTAATTGCTTGGAGTTGGAGTGTTTAATTTTAAATGCTATTAGTCAAATAATGGGTCTTAAATACTTAGTTTATTGATAAATTCAAACTAACTTTGAAATTTCCTTTGGGGTCTTACTAATGTTACTAATATTTTTGTAAAGAATTATATGGTGGGCCCTAGCCCCACCTTATGATTCTAGGATCTATACTACTTATCTTTCATTTTCTCTATGCCCGACTATGAATATGCATTACATTAGTATCATGTGTAATGTGGGTGGTAGGGCTGGGGTGAGATATCATTTGACTGCGTTCACCCACCGTTATTCTTGTCCAAATGCCGAGACTATGATTTGGGTCTTCCCTCACCTCAATAGAGGGGATGGAAAGGTACAACCTCCACCATCCTCCCACCTTATATGAGAACACTTGTAATTTATGAAGGGATAATTCCATACTTGAGGAAGTCATGAACCCAAAAATAATACAACTTCTTGCATATAAATACCTTGTACAACATTAGGCAAGCATGGCATATGGAGCAATCTAGGTGGAGCCTAGTAAGATAAATCATACCAATGATGGATAGACATGTGTATAGCATATGTTTATGATGAAAAACAATTAACATGACATGTACCTATTAGAATTTGGAATTTCACTCAAGCAACACCATTATATACATAAAGTTCACATTAAAGGGTTCAATAAATAGAAAGGTGGTAAATTGTCTAATTCATGGATAAAGGTTAATAATAAAGACCTCAACATATTTGATAAGATAGATTTGAAGCACATTCTTGGCTATACAAGTTATTCACACACCAAGTATTATAAGAAGGTGAGAATAGATTCGAGAAGAGAAGGGATTTTTTTTTAGAACAATATGAATTCACTATGAGTTTCAAACTGGAAAATAACATTAGTCGTTAATATATCATGATTATCAAGTTATGTTGAAGGATACTACATAAGGACAAGTTGTATTGTGGAGGTCAAAGTTGGTATAGGAAACATGTGTACATGAATTTATTTAATCTCAAATAGAGATAATCAGATGGAGCATATAATCCTTGAGTATATAACCAATAACTAACCCTTGCACACACTCAATGATGGGTTTGTCTGGCTAATCCAATTGAAACTAAACTTTCATATCCTCCCATGAATTCAAAGTATGAGAAGAACATTGAACATATCCACCACCTTGATAATTCCTTTATTGAAAAGGAATTTGATAAAGAACCATGGATCTCACTAAGGACTTGTCCTTGAACTATATAAGGGGTTAATTTGAGATGCAATGGTCATTAAATGAAATCCCCATTCATAAAGAGTCCCATTTTAAAGTGAGGTGGTGCTCAATAGTATCCAAGGATTTCCACATATTATAGGAAACAATTGTGGCTATGATTTGGAATTTGGCTTAAATCAACATAAGGTTCTTGACATTTATCACTTTCTAACAATATTTTCCAACTAGTATCCCTCTCTAATTGCAATTGAGAAGGATAAGTTTCCATTTTTCTTGGCCTACCATAACACATAAATATACTTGGCACAAAGGGTTTGAGATTCACAAAAGAACCCACTTATTTTCAAATTGCCTCATTCATTTGTTATGTAGTAAAGTTCCCAATTTACATAGAAAAAGGCCTTTCTCCCCTATAGTATGACCTATAGAAACTCCCATAGTAGCTTCTCCAGTTTTTGATAGGTTGTAATAAAGTGAACCTAATAAGAAGAATAATACAGATGGGCGACATATATAATTTTGGAGCATATTTAAAATGGGGTTGCTAGCGACATAGGGTGAGTAATCCACTTGTCAACCTTATTGGCTATATGTTGTAAGATATCCTCTGAAATAACCTTTCGAGAAGCTTGTAAGGTAAAGGGATTTTGGAATTATTGTCATTGATGTCAAAGGATTAATGTTATTAATGCCATATTAAGTCCTTACAAACACACACAACATTTCCAAGATTGGTTTATATATAGTTTTACAAGTATATTAAAAAAGGGGTGCACATGAAAACATAAAAAATGAAACGGTGGTTTCAAACCCATGGTATTTTCCCATGGTATTTAGAAAAGTTAAATAAAAAAAAGAGAATTAATTATTTAATTAATGGGTGTTGTGTCTTTTTGAATTAACATATCCCTTCATGAAGGGTTATGATAAAGTATAAAAGGGAAAGTATTGAGAGAAAATGTGGGTGAAAAATGTAAAAACATTTGAAGAAGTGGATGAGCAAAGATTGAATATCATTCCAAAAGGGGAGAGTTACAAAATTAGTTTTAGGACAATTTCAAATTTTTGTGATAAATTATTTTCTGGGATGTTTCAGACCATGAAATTTTGAGGAGACAAAAGAAAGATCTCTAGGTACATGTGGTAAAAACTTTTAGATGTTTCGCTATACTTTTTGAGACATACCCTGTGGAAGCCAGGGTTTTTTAATGGTCCTTAAATCCATTTCAAACAGGTCAGCTTGTAATTTTCATGATAACTTATTTTCTGGGACATTTCAGATTGTGAAATTTTGAGGAGACGAAGGCGAGATATTTGGGTACATGTGGCAAGAATTTCATAAGTTGATTCACTATAATTTCAAAGATATTCCCTGCGGAAATTAGGATTTCTAAATGGTCTTGAAATCAATTTCAAACATGTCAGTTTGGCATTTTCTCTATGACCTATTTTTTGAGACTTTTTAGATAATGAAATTTTCAAGGATCTAAGGAGACATATAGAAGTACCTCGAGTAAAAATTTTAGACTTTGGTTTTCTATACTTTCTGCGATATACCCTGTAGAATTTAGGGTTTCTAAATGGTTCTGAAATCAATTTCAAATAGGCCATCATGGAATTTTCTCTATAAATTCATTTCTGAGACATTTCAGATTGGGAAATGTTCAAGGATATGAGGAGACATACATAATTAACTTAGGTAAAAATTCCAAACATTGGTTCGCTATACTTTCTGAGATATAACCTGTGGAATTTAGGGTTTCTGAATGGTACTAAAACCAATTTCAAACATGTTAGCTTGGTATTTTATCTATAGCTTCTTTTCTGGAAATTTTCAGGCTATGAAATTTTTAAGGATACGAGGAGACATACTGAAGTACCTCAGGTACAAATTTAAAAATCATATTTGTAAAATTGGATACGTGGAATGTTATACAAGTTCTTTTTTGGGAAGAGTCCAAAAACAACAAGCTATGAGAAAGTTACATAAATTTCATTTGGAAATTCAAGTTTTGGTCAGACTCAATGAAAGAAGAAGTAGAAAGTAGACTCAGTTAAGGTAATGTGAATGTTATCATATTTTGAAGAAGTTATAACTTGAAGGTTGGTGCTGCTTAAACAAATATATTGGCATCTCTTATTAAGTTGATGCTTAGTGGTGGGGATTGGTGTCTCCAATAGATTGGTGTCTACAAAGATTTTTAAGAGTAGGTTGGTTCCAACTAGGGTTTGTACCAGTGGGGATTGGTGTCTCCAAATATTTTTAATAGTTGGTTGTGTTGGCGACGGAAGTCACTCCTGGATTGCTTGTAGGAGCAGAGCCCGACGCCCATCAGTTTATGTCATGGTTTGTGCATGGAAGAGGTGATCGAATGGAAGTAAACTCGGACGATATTGTTTCGACT
>CBVK0102818097.1:0-12799 GCA_900067695.1 Picea abies
GGCTTCGGCCTATGGTTGGGTGATAATAGTGATATTGTTGATGGTAAAACAAGCACATCGATTATATTCTAACATGCTTCTCATATTTTCTTTCTTCATTGTAGTTGTTTGTTTCATTTTGCCCTTTCTTTTGTTCTTTCCTTCAAATAGTTGAATTGATTTCTTTAAAACGTTGTCCTTGACATTCTTTTCCCTTGACTCAATATCAGTGGTTGGACACAAACTTCATCAAGATTAGTTGAATTAAACATAAGAATTGTCTGTCTCAGATAACTATGCAACCCGCCAATATACTTCAAAGGAATTTCTTGCATATAAAGAGGAATGCCCAATGTCAATGCCCTCTTTCTAAACTCTTGAGTATGGTCTTGCACATTATGTCCTCTATTTTCCCTTAGATTCTACCAATCCATTATTGCTTGTTTCGTATACCCTGAAGGATAAAATTGTTTCTTTAATGCAGCCATGAATTCATACTAGGAAGATATCATTTTACCTTTCTTAAGAATATCTTCTTGATTCTTACTCCCACCAAAACTCTTAGTCGAAGAGTAGCTAGCTAGACTTTTCCTTCGTCCACAATTTTTTTAACCCTGAAATATAATTCAATTTACTTGATCCAATAATCCAATTTCTCTACATTAAGCTCTGCATTATACATTGGCAAGTCAAATTGCATGTCTAATTTTAACATATGCAAATTAGAACCAACTTTCTCTGGTTGTTTTTTCTGTGGAATTGAAGAGGAACTTGAACTTGAAGGAGAGGATGGGGATGGAGGAGCTTCAAGAGGGTCACCACCACCTCCTTCTCCTCTACCTTGACTTAGGCCTTCTTCGTTCATCTTTCATTCCTTACAGGATTCTTCCACCATGGTTTTCATCTCCAAAAAAGTTTGTCGAAACATCGCTTCATATTCGAAGGGGTTTTCTTCCTTTGGAGATTCCATTGCTTGCCTTTGGAATGCACATCTCTAACCAATCTCAGGATTGTACTCGTCAAGCGAACCTTCTTTATACTTTAGCTTAGAGTCGGTTAGCATTCAATACCAACACTTGTGCAAATCCAAATCAGCATATGAGTTAATCCAAACTTGATCCGAAACTAATGCTAAATGCTTTGTTACACTAATTCAAATTTTTTTATGCATGTCTCAATTTTTTCCACAATTTTCATTAAAATTTGGCTTAATCAAGCTTTAAAGACTGAAAATTTTAAAAAGAATTGAAATAACTCAAACAATACTCAACAAGTTGATAACAAAGTTCATCCATATGGGTATGTCTCAGAGTCTACTTCAATTGATGAACCGATCCATTCAAAAGGATGCAAAGTACAACATTTCACCTCTTTACATCAAATAATGGCTTTCAATCTACAAAATCAGTCTCTGATGTCCTCTAGGAAGATAACAATGGCTTCTTCCTACAATAAATGAGCTCGGGCTTGCCCTCCTTTTCAACCAGCGACAGAGGCAATAAGTCACGGCTCTTATGATGGATCCAGTTGTTGGCTTTGCTTCTTGGCAATCCAACACTCCATCAACATTTTAAAAAATATATGTAGCCTCATACTTTGCAGATTGACATAATTGTAGTATGGTTTGCTAGATGTGGAGACTGAATGTTACATGCCTATTCCATTCAATTGTTCGTCGTTATATAGAGTTAAATACCTAGGTACCATGGATTGTGTGCCAACAAGCTTACTAGATATTGATAGTTGGAATATGTTGGAATGAGGAATGGCGAGATTCGGACCATAAGCATAAATCGAGTCTCAACTTCTGGTGTCGGCATCCCAAAGATTGAGCACCAACACTCCTTGTGATTCACCCACCTATGCTTCTCCTTCGTTTGCTATCTTATTTTTGCCTTGAGGATACACCACGTCTAGTTTGCTTGGTTGGCATGATTCGTGAAGGGTTTTAAAAATAGCTTTAAAAATGTTTTTAAAATCGACCTCTGCCACATTGCTTGGGATTTGGGCGTTATGTTGAAGCCATGTGGTGTCTTGGACATCTTTTGCAACTGATTGGATCGGTTATGGGGATCCTCCTGGATCATCTAACATTGTAAGTTCTGCATCATGGACTATACTTTACATTGTATGTGTTTGTCACCCAAGATGTTGATGGGGAAGCCTTTAGAGGCCTTTTGGGCAAGATGTTGTTGCATTTGGGTTTAAGAGGCAAGGTTTCTAAACCGTTGGTTGACTAGGGTTTATGGGTTGTGTATAATCCCTCCTACTTGAAATAATCTTTCTAAAAGCTTCTATATGACTTTCTACTTCCTAGCTACAACAATGATTTTACCTATGGATTATGACCCAAAAAATCTTACCTTTGTTTTGATTTTCTACCTCAAGTTTCATATGCTTCAAACCCTTCTATGTACTCTTCAATGGATATCTCCTTCTGAAATAGGTGCATCAGCTAAATATTATAGTGCTTGTCCCATTTTTTAATCAACTATTTGGGTCACTACATCTGCAAGCTCATTGAAAACTCCTTTTAGGTGTTTAGAGATCCCTCTCTCACCCCATGTATGTATGAATCGACCCTTCTAAGTGCTAAAGTGAAATGTTTAATTTATCCCCTTGATTATGAATGCCCTACACTCTAAAGTTTGGCCTGATTTTGCTTAACCACGTATGCAATTCAACCTCACCTCTAAAATAGTACTATGGGATCTTCATTTGAATGTATGGGAGATCTTGACTTGACATTTATTCTTTCAATCATGCCTTCATCTTCCCTAAGGTCACCCGGAGTAAAATGTGAAGAACCACCATTCAGTTGAGGGTTTCAATTATGTTCATTCATACTCCCCTAACTCCCTATGTGAACTTTACAAATATATATTTTAGTTCTCCCTTTGTCAAATATTCGTTATTTTCATTTTTTTCATTACTGCCTTCAATTCCTCCCTTCTCTTGGTGATTAGCATCCTCACTTTATTATTTTCCCCAGCAGATTGAACCTGACACTAATACCAACTTGCAGCATATGCTTGAATTAAAAAGCGGCACATTACTACTGCAACTAATGAACTAGCGGAAAAATAACAGCTAGAAACATGATAGTAGTCAAAGAATTCCTTGCATTTGTGCACGAGAATTATGTTAACAATGTCAACAAGCATAAGGCTTCCAGGCCAATTTAATGCAACAAGCACGAGAGATCCAAGCATAGTCAATGCATGATATGATGACTACATTCCAACAATTTATGGAACAGCAGTAGCAATTCCTTGTGAAACAACTTCAATAGATAGCCTCAACAGCAACAAACTATTCCAACAATGATTCCACTCAATCAGGCTACCTTCAAATCAGATACCAAGATAAGCATACAACACTTAAATGCATAGTGAATGTAGAGAAGCTTGATGCATCCCTTCATAGACTTGACGCTCATTTCTGAACCTAAAGAACTTGAGAGATTATCAGATAATAATTATCACTGCTGGCCATATAGATGACCAAACACTTACCTAGTGGTAGTCCCATGTTCAACGACTTGTGATTACTAACACACCTTGTGATACTAATCAACAACCCATTCAACATATGGGATCAACTTAGCCCAAACATAAACAGGAGATTTTATCCCCTGGAATACAAAGAAGATATAGTGACACAGTGGCTACATCACAAACAGTTCAGTGTACAGACTGTTCAACAATATATCGATCAGTTCAACAAGCTCAACATGGAAGTCATAGACTTAGATGAGACCCTTCAATTAAAGTTTATTGGCAGGTCGATTCCTCCTCTAAGGAAAGAAATGGAACTTCTCAATATTACTTCTTTGGATCAAGCATTCAAGTTTGCAATGAAGATCGATGCCAAGATCAAAAAGGGGACTTCGAGTTAGCAGACACAACAAAAGAAGTCCTCCACTCCTATATCTCCATCTTCCACTTTTTTTTTTCCCACGATCAATGGGCAGAATCAATGACACAAATCCACTCCTCAAGTTAAAGTCTGACAAGGTAAGGACTTTAGCTATGCAGTACTACCAAAAAACGGAAGAGGGGAAAACATTTTCCAAATCCCATATGCAACCCTGACTTAGTACTTGTGACTCTCAAATGTTTCAGCTCCACCAAGGAATCTCTTTTCATACACAACTATCAGATAGATGACAGGTTAGCTTAGCTTTATCATGGATAATGGCAATCAGAAGAAGCTTGTATTGCAATCCCTTGTCAATGCATAAGAGCACCCTACTAATGACTTCTTGTTCATCTCCAGCCATGGATTCTAAAGTGTAGGCCATTGTCTAATAACTCGAGAATCTCTGGTCAGTCAAATAAAAGGTTTCCAAATAGAAGGGGTACATAGTTCAAGGGTTAATAACCTGCCAAAAATGTATATTGAATTAAGAATAGACTTTCAAAAAGTTAAAATGTATATCGATTGAAATGAGAAATTTCAGACACAGAATGACCATATAATTAGGAGGAAAAGAATGAATCTTGATATCAAACTCTTACAAAAGTAGCTCAAGTCTGTTTCCAAACAAAAGGTATACCATTCCATGGATGGTTCAACAAAGATTGTAAAATATCCAGAACAAAGCATATAAATGCAAAAGAGAAAGACGAAATGGGTTTGCTGTACAAAATATTAATGACGAAGATAAAAGGTTTTATGAGAAAAAAGTAGTTAAATGTGTAATAAGCAGAAACCACAAACAAGACCATTTAAGAAAGATTACACTCTAAGAAGATCAAAGTGGGGACCATTGGTTTAAAGGAAATTATATCTCATGTCAAGGAATTCTATGAGAAATAGTAAGTGTAAGAAAATTTGGACAGAAAGATTATTGGAACAGAAAAGGAAATATTTTCAAAAGAGATAAAGATAGTATTAAATCATTGGAAAATGGGAAAGCCAAAGACCCAGATGGGCTAGTTGCAGAAATGACCAGATGGGGAAGTGACTCACCTGAATCATGAGGGGTGAGACAGTAACCTACATCCAAATCAGATGATGTGTCGGCATCTCTCACAAAAAATTTCAAAGCACCAATGCTAAGCCTAATAATGTCCTCCAAAGAGTGACCTGGGTTTACAGGAACCAACTATGCTATCCTGAGGGCATGTCAATAACTACTCATTGTGACTCTCTGAGATCCATGGCCAATAGGTCTCTCAATGAAGAAAGACAAATGGTGATGTGCAATTGTCTACGAGATCTGAGTTGGCTAAAAAGAATGGTAGTTCTCCCTCTATGATGGGGGCAAGGAGCAGAAATCCAAGGTGGTCTCTTGGGCTCTCATGCATGGGAACACTACCTTGCAGATCTACCATTGGTTGAGTATGTGACTACAATGTATATCGAGCACTTTATGCCCCAATGGCTAAGATAGGATGGGAAAAGCAGGCAATCAATCTCGTAGACCTAGGGGGTCCTACAAGATTTGTCATCTAAACATAATAACCTTTAAATACATGGGATCAAACACCTTTGGTCTGGATAGTAAAAGAAGGTAGAAACGGATCCCCAAGATCTCTCTATATAGACAATGAAATCTCTCCCATGTCTCATGGTAGAGAGGGCATCTCCATCTCTATCTCTTGAAGCAAACAAAGTCAGCAGATCTTGTCTTCCTATGGAAAATTTTGATTAGTGTTGACTCATAACTGATGGGAGTGCACCTTCTATTGGCCAAGGGCAGACCCTAAAGGCACGTGACCAATGGCGTTTTAGGTAGTCTACACAGACAATGAAATAGTCAACAATCAACAAGAAGTGCTCAATATAAAATACCATCTTAGGGTTGAGAGGCTATGAGGGAAAATTTGTGTGAATTGAATGAATTGTTGATAAATATCCTCTCCGATTCATTGCCTTATTAAGCTCCCCCTTTGAGGGGAAAATTTGATGAGATCTCCAAGGAGTACTTGTATGGAGGGAGATGACTAATGGAGATGCCAACTAACAAAATAAGAAGAATGATCTTAGAGATCCAAAGTAGCTAAGAAAATTTGGCAAATACCAAAGGAGAAAGACAAAATTTTACCATAGAGAAATAAACCCTATAGTCATTTATGAGGAGCAAAAATACTTTTGGGAGCCCATACTAGTCTTCAAAAGACAACTAATATGTAAAAGAAGGACAACTTCACATAACCTGGTAATCGACACAAGAATATGGAAACAAAATGGAAACAGGAGACTATAAATGTCTCCTATGTGATGAACAAGCAATTGAAGATGAAAATCATGTTGTTAAATTGTCCCAAATATGATCAAATCAAACTTAACCATACAATTGATTAATTTCAGCCCAAAAGGTTCAGCCTCTCCCAAACATTACAAGATACCATCAATTTTCAACCTATAGACAGGAGATGAAGAGCTCGAGGGGTATCAGAGGTTCAAATGGTGTTGCTTGTTTCATTAGAGACTCCCTCCGGAGCAGGATTTCTTTGGTGGTCACGGATGAGTTTGCTAGGTTTACGTGGGTTCAGGTTTGAGGTATTTCCCCTCTCCCCAAGGACATTTACATTGCAATCTATTACTTCCCTCCAACTTCTTCGTCATATGCTATTCATAACGGGCCCAACAGGGATCCCTTTATAGATTTGTATGCTGGCATCACCCAATACTCAGCAGTTGGGGAGGTCGTCCTTCTAGGTGACTTCAACTCATGCACCAGAGCCCTCCAAATTCCTCTCCACGACCAATCAGAGGATGTGTTTTGCATCTAGGAGATAGATCCAGAGTCAATGGGGCTTCATCGGATGTTCGATGATGCGTTGGGGCCTTTCACAGCCTATGGTCGATACCTTTTACACTTAGGGGAATCTTAGGAGTTGTTGATTCTAAACGAGCTCCCATGTTTTCCAAATTCTCACTTTTTCACGTGTCGGCCTCGTGGCAGAGGTGCGAGTCTTGTTGATTACGTCCTCTCTAACCAGAACTTACTCCCCTTTAATCATCACTCCTCTATTTCCTCCATCCCCCTCATGGACAATGCTCTTCTTTCCTTCTCGCTTCAGGCTGACACCCTCCCTCTCGCCGCACCCCCCAAAGGGCCACCCCATACTACTTTCTGATTCGATGAGGGGGACTCGAACACCTTTTCTACCAACCTCTTCTAGATTCTCCCCTCCGAGACCTGATTCTGCTTAATTGATTCTTCATATACCAAGTACAACTACCTCTCCTGAAGTCCTCAAGTCCTACCCCTCACTCCATCTGACCCACTTTCACCTCCCAAAAACCCAACTCCTGCCCTATGAACCGATGGTATGATGAGGAATGCAAAACTCTTCGTTGCCAACTTCAACATGCATTCACCCATGATCACCCCTCCTACCCCAACTTCAAAGCTTCCTATCATCATCTCCTTCGCCACAAGAAACACCTCTTTGTTTCTCAAAGGGGATGGGACTTATATACTTCCCTTACTCACTCCCCTAAACACTTCCAATGCACCATCCTCCTCCACCACTCTCCCATCCCATACAACCTTAACCCCAAATCTATGTTCTCTCACATATCCACTCTCTATGATATTCCTGGGCAGCCCCAGATTCAAGATCCCTCTCCTCCCTCTTCATGCTTCTTATTCTCAAACAGTGACATCAAAGAGGTCGTTTAGGTGATGGACAACAACAAAGCAACGGACAAGGAGGGTTTCCAGGCAGAGTTCTTTAAGCATGGTCTTCGAGCTTTAGTTTCTCACTTGGTTGATCTCTTCAACCATGTGGTCCATACAGGTTTTCCATTGACATTGTCACATCACATCATTCACCCGATACACAAATTGGGCCCAAACTTAGACCCCAACAACTACAGGACGATCATGGTGGACCACACATTCTCGAAGCTCTATGCTATGATTCTCCATATGAAGCTCTCTAGTGAGCTGGAGCAGAGATACCTCAAAGTTAAGGGGCAGGCAGGATTTCGAACCACTCATCAAACCATTGATCACATGTTTACCCTCATGCATTGTTCTTCAAAAGTCTATCGTTGTTTTGCATATTTTCGAAAATATTTTGACTTCGTCCCAAGAGAAGCCATGTTCCAGAGGCTCAAAGACATTGGCATCCCCCAGACCCTACTAACTGCCATCATGCACCTATATGAGTCGATCCTTGGTCGTCTTCACACAGTTCATGAGATGTTTGATTTCATCATGAGTACCATTGGGATTAAACAAGATTGCCCCCTGTCCCCCACATTGTTTGGGATTTATATTGATGAGTTGGAGCCCTTTCTTCACAAGCATATCCAGGATAGCGATGGGTGCCTCCACCAAGTTATGATATCCATCATGTTCTTTGTTGATGACATGGTCCTCCTAGCCTCACCTCCAAAGGGGTTACAAAGACAGTTGGATGCCTTATCTCTCTTCTGCAACCTTCAATAGTTGACGGTCAACCTGGGTAAAACCAAGGTTATGATCTTCAATGAGTTGAAGAAGACCTTGTACCTTCATTTCTTCTTCAGAGGGGAGGAGATAGAGATCACTAGCACCTACACATACTTGGGAGTGCAATTCTCACGACCCCGCTTCAGTTTGCGACCAACCCTCCAACCTCAGATCAACAAGAGCTACGGATCCTTATCCCTTCTTGAGAGACAGTGCTTCCAAGTTTCGTCGCCATTTTTAGGACATCTCATCTAAGATGTCCCTCATGGACTCCCTTATCCGACCCACTGTTCTTCTCTATGGCTCAGAGATTTGGGGGCCTTCTTTATGTTATTTTTCCTCAAACTCGGCAAACTAATTTATGTTGCAATAAATTTTATATGCCCGAAAAAGAAAATTTCTAAATCTGATTTATGGACAGAAATATAACTGAGTAAATAACTTGCAAAGGCACAGTAGAATAAATCATAAACCAATCACACAATAAAGTAGACACCAGAGATACCCTAGAAACCCCAACTCCGGGGAAAACCAAAATACAAGGGTTTCTTATTCTGCTCAGCAAATCCAGAAAATGTAAATTTTTTACAATAAAATTATGTGGCCAAACTTGGCACACATCTACCTCATAAAATCAGTGTTGGATTGAGCCCTAAGCTCCTGAAAATTTTGTCCACCTGCACACAGCCCTTACAGCCCCTCATTGTCAGCGAATAGATGGTTGAGTTAGCGGCTAAACGAACCAGATCTGGCCCCCTTTTGGCCACGAAATTTCCAACACGCGACCCCTGCAGATTTTGACCCTCACAACCCTCTAATCTCCAAAATTTGGCCCTCACACTCACTGGTTATTGGCTGGCTGGAGATGAAGGTGGAACCCTTCTTATCTCCTACAGAATTTCTCTCCAAACGATTCTCCTCACACCCACTTTTGATTTGTTGCAGAAACCCTTCGTGTCATTCACCAACTCAATGAATCTCCTCAAGTCACCCTCTCTACTTATAAATCTCCACAAGTGGTTAACTTTTAACAAGATGCTCACATAACAAGTGGTTAACTCCTGACAAGTGGTTAACTTAACAAGTGTTTAGCTTAACAAGTGGTTAACTCCTAACAAGTAGTTAACTTCCAAATGACTTGGAGATACATTGAATCATGTGTCTTTGGCTTGCATGACACCTTGCCTAAGCCAAGACACTTGTCCTCATTACAATATTTTAACACTTTACTTGATTACGATTGGGCCTCAGTTGAGAGAGTCCAAACCCTTCTCCTCCGATGCATCATTAGATGCAAGCAAGCAGTCCCTCAACACATCATCCTAGCAGAGTTTGGGACCCGACCCTTCCGACTTGAGACAATGTTTAGACAAGTCTCTTTTTTGCATCGAATTCAGAGCTTCGCTGACTCGATGAAGGGGTGAGACTAGAAAACATACTTGGCCTATTGTTCTTCAAAGACCATTGCCCTCTCTATCCCTTCGAGTCGGCCTTGAGGTTAGTTTGTCAGGGTTTCATATATTTTAGAGTTCGTCCACATTTAGATGGATTGTCTCCCTCCATTTAGATATTCCTTGGATGCACTTGGCCACCTCCTACGTACCAGATAGGAGTTGAATAGGATCATCAGGGATGACATTTACAGGCAATTTATCCATATCACTTGGGTTAACCCTAAGGGTGGGTTACGCCCAAAGATGGCCTTCTACAATGAGCACTTCTCGGAGCTTAAAGATGGGCTCATTGTTTGACCATAGTATACACTCTGCCATTGGGTGCATGCTCTTCGCATTCCCCTAGGCCAATTCAGAGTGGGTTCTCATAGACTTCAGATACAGACAGACCACCAAATCGATTGATCAGACGGGACCTACCAGCTATGCCATCTACAAGAGGTTGAGACTAACGAGCACTTCATCTTCCACTACCCCATCTGTTACGAGATATTGGGGGAGGTTCCATTGCATATTCAAGGGGATTCAAACCCTCACTGGCTTCTTCAGATATTCCGACCAAGGTTGCTTAGCCTTATACATGTAGGAGGCTCTCAAGGTCTGAGCCCTTATTCTTCAGCCTCCTACTAGGCCAGACCGGTGTTACCCTCAAGAAGGAGCACTAAGAGACAAACCAATATCAACACAGCTCTGGACTCCAAATCAATGCGGACCTATGGGACCTTCTGTTGAAAGTAGCAGCATCAAAAGGCATTCTCCAACGAGAGGTCTTAAGTGACCACCCTGAGGCTAGCTAGGGAGACTTGGAGATTAAACAATCTTGTGAGTTATGGCAAGAGTCAAGGCCAACGTACAAGCCTTGTGAGGCAGGACAAAAGTCGGGATGAAAGAGATGCTGCTAGAGATAGTCTTGTGAAGTCATGGCAAGAGTCAAGGCAAACGTACAAGCCTTGTGAGGCAGGACAGAAACCTTGTGAGCCATGTGCAACAGTCAAGGTCAGCCTTATGAGCTTAGCACAAAAGCCAAGGAAAATCTAGCAATAGACAGGATGAATGTATAAATCCTATGAGCTAGATTGATGTGACAAACAATATTCCTTGTCACTTATGCAAATGATGTAATTATAATGATTTAGTGTGTTGGCACGTGTGACCTTATCCACCATGAGAAGAATGACGAGTTACCATGTGTGAAAGTTGACTTATGAACTTAAGTGTGAAAGCTGAGTTATGAACTCAAGTGTAAAAAGTCGAGTTGCATGTCAAGTTCGAGTTGTCTAACTCAAGTGTAAAAAGTTGAGTTGCATGTCAAGTTCAAGTTGTCTTACTCAAGTTGACAAAGTCGAGTTGCATGTCGAGTTGGCATGTCGAGTTGCATGTGAAGTTGGCATGTCGATTCACAAGTCCAGTTGCAAGGGCAAGTTGTCATGCCATGCAAAGTCAAGTCTCAAGGGCGAGTTGTCATGTCATGCAAAGACGAGTTACAAGTCAAGTTACAAGACGAGTTACAAGTCAAGTTACAGGACGAGTTACAAGTCTAGTTACAATTCGAGTTGAGTTGTAAAGTCAAGTCTAAAGGCGAGTTGTAAAGGCATGCATTCAGTTCCTAAGTCGAGTTCACTCATCTCTCCTTTGCGCCTAGTATATACAGAGACCTACTCTCTTCATTATTCACTACTCTATGCAGCGCAGTAGAAAGGAGAACAAGGATACTTTCTGCAGGCAATCGGGATATTTTGCAGGCAGCAATAAGGATATTTTTGCAGGCAGCAATCAGGATATTTAGCAAGCAGCTTATATATATTTTTGCAGGCAGCAGAAATATATTTTAGCAGGCAGCAGATAGATATTTTGCAGACAAAAGATATATACTTTTGTTGGTAGCACATCAAGGCACTCTCATTCTTGCAACCTCATTCTAAAGCACATTCTCATGGTGATATTGTAATCAGATTCATCATTCATTTATTTGTTGATAAGGAAGATTGTTTGTTGGGGTTTTCTCCCTCTTTGGGTTTCCCCAGGATAAAATCTTGTGTTATTGTTTGGCTAAATTTTTGTGTGCTGCCTAATACTGTTTTACGTCTTTCAGTTTCCGCATTATTTGTCATTTAAGTTTTCAGATCTGCTCATTATATTGAAGAAAAATAAAAGTACATTGCATTCTGAATCTAAGCTGGAAATTTCACACCTTCCCCCTTCTCGGAGATTTTGGCGACATGACCAAATCAAATCCCTCCCCAAGAGACGAATGAGATCCCCCTAGCCTTAGTGATGAACTACCTATTCCAGACAACAACGCAGCGGGCAATCCAGGCATCCCACCAGTTCTCCCTCTGGACATCATACTATACTCAACTTCCTTCATTCGGCCTTGGATGGTAGAAGAGATGGGTCTATTCCATGACAGACCTATCTCATTACTTTTGGTTCTTCTTGTTCCTGAATCTCCTCCTCCAATACATCTCCACTTCATAGCAGGTTTCTGGGGTTGGGGTCGAGGGTTGTTCATGCCTCAACTTAGATCTTACTCTCTACTCTACCTTACTTAACTTTATGCATCTTGCCTTTTATAGGAGACCTTTTGGTACTCCTGCTTTGTAACGATATCCTTGTACTCAGCAGTCCCTTTGACCTACTTTTGTGGTCATTATTCAGACATTAATAAAATTATCTTATCTTACCTTATCTATCCTCCTTTGCAATACCAATATGTTTATATCCCAAAAAAATCTAGAAATGAGTGTTTCATACTTAGTTGTCTACTCTATGATTCTAGTAGTGCATCGTATCATAAAGGAATTTTTCTTAGTGATAGCATATTTAGTCTTCTAAAATCAACACAAATTCTTCATTTTCCATTTTTCATGGTAACCCCAATTGGAGATACATAATCAGTAGCATTCACCTTAAACATGCCAACATCAAGTTAGTCGAGGTGTTTGGTTCT
>CBVK0102818102.1:0-13992 GCA_900067695.1 Picea abies
AAATTTTCATAATGGAATCGACATATGCGATGGAATGTGAGAAATGATGTATCGAAGATTATATATATATTGAGTGAGCATATCTCTAGTCTAGAGTCCGTAGAAATTAGATGAACGAGTGCTCATGATTCTTTTGCAACGTAAAACTCGCATTAGAGAGGTTCATAGCAGGTTTCATGGCCACACGTTTTTTCAAATTCGGGTTTAGACAAGAGTTTTCAGGGGTGCAGAATTCATGGCCTCCTGCTTCCGTCTAGACCGTGTTCTAGTCTGTTTGTGTTGTGGTACTAGTGGGAATGACGTCCCTTAGTTTAGCTAGGATGTTTTTTTTAGCTTGTATTGGAGCTGAGTTTTTCTTTTAGTCTACCTTTTGAACCCTAGAGTTAGTGCACTAGTTTCCTTCAGTGTTCTTTATTTTGTCATGTCAGTCAATTATTGCTCTTGATCTATGATCTGATAGTCTTTTAGAGCTAGTGGAATTGGTTTATTTCGATTGGATCTTCTGTCTTTTCGAAGGTTCAATTCTGACTATACCACTGGCTTATTACTCCTTCCCGTAGTGCCACTTCACACGTCGATTTATTATTTTGTGCAGTTTCTGTAGTTTTTTTAAGGTTAGGTGATTTTTATAATGGGAGACGAGGTCAGCATTCCCTCGGGAATGGATGTTGTGGATCCTTGGGATCACCCTAGTTTTATCTCGACTGTCGATGTGATTTGCAAGAATCGAGGACTTAATGGATGACTTAATGCCTCTTTGTCGCTTCGTACAACACATTTGGCGGAGACTCGCCCTTCACCTTTCATTATTCCTAAGCCTGTTTCTCAACCACCCTAGTCTTGCTCCACTGATCGCAAGGAGGCTCCATGGGTTCATGGGTTGTTTACGACTGCTAAGTGTGGTGCATGCTTAGCCCCTGCGAATAACACTCTAGGTTCTATAGCTAAGGATACTTTTGAGTTATTAGATCGAGACTCGACCCAGTTTAAGCCGCCTTTCGAGTCTTTGGTTCAGGGTTTTTAGGGGAAGAGGCACTCCTTCAAGCGATCAGTGAGAGTGTGGAAGCTCAAAAGAACAAAGCGTTCAATGGTGTTGGGAATGGACATCAGGTTGGAAGAGTCTTGCTCACTTGCCATGTGTGTGCTGGTGGGTAGACCGGCTTATCACTTGCTTTGGAAACTTTCAGTTTCGGAGTGGATGCAGGCTACTTGGGAACTCATTCTAGGGTATTCTCCGATGCTACTCACCTTACTGAAGGGTTGGTTTGGTTTTGTCTTTAAGAACCCTGGAGACTCTGTGAATATTTTAGATAGTTTCTGGGTTTATGAAGGTGGTAGTCTTATGTTGAAGAGGTGGAGACTCAAATTCGACCTGACGACTGAATATTTCAGTTTTCGTCATCTTTGGGTCTTACTCTTGGGTTTGTCGTTGCAGTTGTGGAATATAAAATCCATGGAAGCCATAGGAAATGTCATGGGGCGCTTCATCAAGATTGACAAGGATACTTTGCATTCGTGGCATAGGAGAATGGAAAAAATACTCGTGGAGGTGGATGTCCATGGGGGGCTATTGGATACATTGAATATTGAGTGGCGCGACATGGTTTTTGCACAGAGGTTGGACTATCTAGGGATTTTGTTCCGGTGCTCGCGCTATAGACAAATCGACCACCTAAGAAAGGACTATCACCATCCTTTTGGAGTGCCCTTCAATGAGACACTCTCAGAGGAGACTGTTACTAATGGTTGTTCACCGGAGATGGAGGCGTTGGAGTTGGGTTCTTACCCTGGAACTTGGGATTTGGACAGTTCACCATTCTTGAACTCTACCTTTGTTGGTAAGTTGAGACTTTACGTTCCTTCTCTCTATTGTACGTTAACTGCATGGGAAAGAGATCATCTCAACTTTTTTTTATTCCATGGAGACTTTTGTTACTGGGGTGACTAATAAGACTGAGGCTCTGGTTAGCGAGCCAGAGGTTTTAGCTCCTTTTCCTGAGACTATTTCTACCTCTCTCGTTACTTGTTTAGATGAGTGTTAGCCTCACTCTTCATTTGTGGATACTCCTATTCCGACTAACTCTATACTTACTGGACTGTTATTGACGAAAGGCTCACCCCTCCTACCTGGTTATGGTGAACCCACAACTATTGAGCACTCTTTGGATAGACTGCTATCTGATTTAGTACCTTCCTATAGGGAGATTATTAGTTCCGTTCCTATCTCGACTTTTTTAGGGAAAGCTGAGGTGGTTTCGGGGGAACCCAGTACTGTGATTTCAGACCTTATAGTATCAAAGGTTTTGTCTGGTAAGGATCTTGCTTGGTCTCGGGGTTTGGGACTTGAGCTATCACCTGTTAAGACTATAAGTGCCTGAAAAAAATAGGTACAAACCTTTCTTTATCGACTAATCTTTCACATTCTGCTATTGACCAAGGGGCGCTTAGAGGCATTAAAGCCCTCGCAAGGGAAAAGTCATAATTATGCTCTCTCTAAACATTAGAGGGGTAGGAGGACCCTAAAATTGGCCTCTATGCATAGGCTCCTTTCAAAGACGACACCCCATGTTATTTTTTTACAAGAGACATTGATGACTGATGAAAGGGTAAGGGATTTCATGTATGCTCTCAGGCCGGATTGGATGTCATGTGCAATTAGTTCAGTTGGTAGTTCGGGGGGCCTGCTCATTTCATGGGATCCACCTTATTTTGTTTTCTCTTCGGTTCTCACTTGTGGCGGCATTTTTTTTGACGAGTTCTAGTTTAATTGATAAAAGGAGGCTCACACTCCTTAATGTTTATGGTCCTTGCACGAACCAAAAGAATTTCTGGAAAAAATTAGAAGATAGGGATCTGTTAACACATTTAGATTTGATTTTGGTAGGAGAACTAAACTTTACCTTAAACTCAAATGAGATTTGGGGACTAGCAGCATTGACAGACCCTTTGGTACTCTTTTTCAAGGACTTATTTGATAATACTTCTTAGGTGGATATGGCTCTGACTGAGTTGGTTCCTACGTGGTGTAATGGCAGAATTGGAGATTCCAATATTACTAAAAGACTTGACATATTTCTTATGGAGGAGGATTTTATTGGCCCAGCTACGAGGTATAGATCGTGGGTGGATTCTCCCTTCTTATCTGACCACACTCCTATTTTTCTTCAACTAGATATTGGTCTTCAAGCGTCTGTTCACCCTTTTAAGTTCAATCTAGTACGGTTACGGGATGAATCTTTTGCAAAGTTAGCAAGTGAAGTTTGGTTTGATGCCCATTTTGAGTTAGTTGAAGGGGCACAAAGAAGACTAGTTGAAAAGCTTACACTTCTTAAAAGTCGTGTCAAATCTTGGTCGAAAACAAAACATATTATGGATCAGGGTTTTTTAACAAGGTTGGAAGCTGATTTGGAATTGCTTTATGTACAGAAATATAATGGTTCTCTTATTGTTGATTTAGACCATCATTTGAGCTTGCTGGAGGCAGAATGCAACAAATTCCTTTTCGCCGAAGAAGAAAGTTGGAGGCAGAAGAGTAGGGCTATCTGGATTAAGAGTGGCGATAATAACACTAAGTTTTTTCATAGATTTGCGAGCTACAGGAGAAATAAAAAACATCTCTGGGATATAACTGATGATCCTGGTAGAGTTCACTCTGGTCAGGATGCAATTAAAAATGAAGCTGTATCATATTTTCACTCTTTTTTTCAAGATACGGGGAAAACAAATTTGCGGGCGCAGTTGGAGACTATTAGTCTTTACCCAAAGCTTGTTTTGGAGGAAGAAGTCTCATCATTAGAACATGTCATTTCTCTGGAGGAACTATCATATGTTCTTAAAGGTTTTGCCAAGGACAAAAGTCCCGACCCAGATGGGTGGATTGTCGAATTCTTCCTATACTTATTTGACATGGTTGGCCCTGATTTACTTGCTATGGTTGACGATACTAGAATTCGAGGTGAAGTTTTTTCGTCCAATTAACTCTACTTTCTTAGCTCTGATACCGAAATCCAATCATCCTTTATCTTTCTCCGACTATCATCCTATTGCTTTGTGCAATCTTTGTTATAAGATTATTTCTAAGATTATAGCAAGGAGAATCAGACCAATTCTATCTTGTACTTTGTCCAATGAACAGTTGGGATTCCTAAAGGGTCGTCAGATACTTGATGCTATTGGAATAGCACAGGAGTGCCTTCATAGTATTAAAGCAAAAAAACTTCAGTCTGTTATTTTGAAGCTCGATTTGAAAAAGGCTTATGATTGCATTAACTGGGATTACTTAAGGCTGATGCTTCTTCATTATGGATTTAGACACCTTATGACAAAATGGATTATGGGATGTGTTGCCTCAACATCATTTGGTATTCTGATCAACAAGGAGGCTACACAATTCTTTAACAGTGGTAGAGGATTGCGCCAGGGATTTCCTTTGTCTCCTCTATTGTTTATCCTTGTGATGGAGGGTTTGAACCTCTCTTTGAAAAAAAGTCATACAGAAGGGAAGTTGATGGGTATAAAGGTTTCTAGGATGGTAAGAATTCTCCATCTCCTATTTGTGGATGATGTGCTTATTATGTCTAAATCTTCTTTCATTGAATGGTAGGAAATTCACACTCTTTTATATGCTTTTTGTGGTGCTTCTGGATTGGAGATCAATGTTAATAAGTCAATGTTCCTACACTTTGGTGTTCAACAGGGCTTTCTTAATAATTTGACCTCGTTGTTTCATTTTGGTTTCTTGAGCCTTTCGACTGGGTTTAAATATTTGGGTTTTTATTTAAAGATGGATAGCTACAAGGTGGCGAACTGGCAGTGGCTATTGCTGAAATATGAGCATAGAATTCGACATTGGTGCAATCACTTTCTATCATTGGGAGGTAGATATGTTTTGATAAAGGTGGTGCTCGAAATCCAACCGGTGTATTGGTTAGATTTAACACACAACCCGGTTACAGTGCTGAACTGGATTCGTAAACTTGTATTTTCCTTTCTCTGGTCTCGATCTAAACATTCTTCAACCTATCACGTATGCAGTTGGGAGACAATAGCAAGGCCTAAAGAGTTCGACAGTTGGGGGCTTATAAACATCTTTTGTTTCTAGAGAGCCTTGGCTGCAAAATTGTTGTGGCGTTGATTGATGCATCCTTGTATTTGGTAGCTGGTATTCAAAGATAAATACTTCCCACATATTTATGTGATAACTTGGTTGCGCGCAGGTATACCAGTCACATCCTTTGGTTCCCAAACATGGAAGAATTTGTTGAATTCTCTACCATTGCTTATGCACTGGCTGGATTGGAAACTGGGTGCGGGGGATTCTATTATTACTGGGAAGGATGAAATTTTGGGGATGGGAAAGGTTTCTTTTCTTTCTGCGGAGTTGATTAACCATTTAAATAGCAAACATGTTTTTTTTATTTTTCAAGCTAGTCGGGTTCTGTTGGTAGCAGGTCAAAGCGGAAAGAAGGACGATCATGGGGAAAGAAAGTGTGCAGAAACTGAAGTAACAGCTGGAGGAAAACATAGCACACGTGCATGAAAGAAGGCGTGCACAAGGAAAGTGACAGCTGGAAGGAAGGACAACATGCACGGATGGGAGGAAGACCTAACGTCGGTAGGGTTAGGGTTTTGGTAGTATATTGTAAACAATTGAAGAGCCTGAAACATATAAATATAGATACGTAGGTATCATAGGGGGTTCCTTCTTGTTAGTTCAGTTTGTATTGTTCCATCTTAGATATGTATGAATTGATGCGATATGTAATATGATTATGAGCCATTTTGTAAGTTGTTGAGCCAGAGGGGAGGAGAGAAGGGAGATCTGAGGATTAGATCGTAAGCTGAGGAGCCTGGTGTGATCTAATTTGCCTCATATAGATCTTACCCATAAGAGGAGAATTGTAAGCGCGTGACACCGGATATGCAGAACTACCATAATAAAAGAGCCAAGAGCCAAATCTTTGTGGATGTAGCCCCTGGAGGGGGTGAACCACGGTAACATCTGTGTAATGGGATGAATTCATGCATGTCTTTACCGTCTTTTCAGTAGTTATTTGTTATGCATAATGAATGAATGAGTTGTTACATTGCTTGATTAATTACTGTTCCGATATTGAGGGAATAAGTCGTGAATAACAGTAGGTTGCAATCAAAAGTTATAATAAATGGTCCAGAATACAGATCCCATATCTTGCGCTCAATCCTAGGCTGTAAACACATGAGTCTTATAGCCACCCATTAAAGCTATCTCAGGTGAGACTGCACGGTGCGTAATGCGTGTTGCAATCACAAGTTATACTAAATGGTCCAGAATACAGATCCCATATCTTGCGTTCAATCCTAGGCTGTAAGCACATGAGTCTTACAACCACCCATTAAAGTTATCTTGGGTGAGACTGTGTGGTGCGTTTTGCGTGTTGCATTTCCCTCTGGTTTACCAGGAGGGCCAATAGTTTTAGAAACTTTTGTCGGAAACCCAAAAGACATGAACCCTAGGTCAATAACTTAGTTGATAGAGTAGTGCCAGTAATTAGTAGCCAATAAATGGTTTTGTTGTCGTTGGAAGGAACAGAGGAGGAATGAGTAGATGAGATAGGAGGAGCGAGAAACGCACAATGAAAAGAAGAGAGCAATGAGCCATTAGAAGGGGATGTTGAGACCGTGGAACCCCACAAAAGCATAAATCAAAACTTGGTTGAGAACCAAAGAGATAGAGTTTGCATAGAAAGACAATAGAAACCCTAGAATCACACCTCGCAAATATTTGGACAAATACGTGTTTACTAATTTACACGAAGTTTTTTTTCTGTGATTTTCCACATCTACTGCAAGAGTGGATACTAAGGTTGAAGGATAACCATGCGACGAACCAGATTTGACAACTAGATTGGACCTTGGTACAGATTGGGTAGTTACAGCAGATGAACAACAAATTCACCCACGCAGTGGACTTTTGGCTTGACAGTATTGTCCCAGGCTTCATAACAGAGTTTTATGTGGACACAGTGAAGTCATACAGTGCATCGGAGCAAGAATTTCTACGCAAACCTCGAGGAAGGTACATTCAATCCCTGTATACTTCTATTAAGATATTGTTATATAACAAAGGGGTCATGACAATGGAATCATACAACTAAACTTCCATGCATGCATGGGGGAAGCACTAACAATGTAAGGATAAATGGAAGGAAGGAAGGATAAAGGCAAGAAGGAGGAGGAGCCCTTGGACCCAATCATGATGGACGATGACCAGATCAAGTGGATCTTGGCGTCAACGGGAAAGACACGTAGCAGAGCACCCTACCAATACAAGGCGAATACCAAGAAGAGAGAAATAGTTGCGAGGGAAGGCTTGTTGAGTGATGAGGAAGAGGTAGAGGATCTTCAGGTTGTGGAGTAGATGAGGAAATCCTACGTGCAACATACGAGATGAAAACAAGAGGTCCAAGAATGGGAGGAGAAGACATCAATCCTATCCATATTAATGTCAGTGTGGAACCCATAAACCGATGTGTGACTAATACACCAAAGAGAACACCATTTAGACAACCGTAGTTCGGAGGAAGTTTGATAGCAGGAAGTACATCTACATAAGGAACAACAACTAGAGGAGCCAGTTCAGGCAGCACTAGTCAAGTATCTATAAGAGACAGGAAGGAAGGATAAAGGCAAGAAGGAGGAGGAACCCTTGGACCCAATCATGATGGACGATGACCAGATCAAGTGGATCTTGGCGTCAACGGGAAAGACACGTAGCAGAGCACCCTACCAATACAAGGCGAATACCAAGAAGAGAGAAATAGTTGCGAGGGAAGGCTTGTTGAGTGATGAGGAAGAGGTAGAGGATCTTCAGGTTGTGGAGTAGATGAGGAAATCCTACGTGCAACATACGAGATGAAAACAAGAGGTCCAAGAATGGGAGGAGAAGACATCAATCCTATCCATATTAATGTCAGTGTGGAACCCATAAACCGATGTGTGACTAATACACCAAAGAGAACACCATTTAGACAACCGTAGTTCGGAGGAAGTTTGATAGCAGGAAGTACATCTACATAAGGAACAACAACTAGAGGAGCCAGTTCAGGCAGCACTAGTCAAGTATCTACACCACGTAGAGGAGGTAGTAGTTCAGTATTCAGAATGGTAGGACACGATCCTACCATCAGGTTACCAGAATTTTGGGGAGAAGCAGCAGAAGACCCTGAGAAGCACTTGTTCATTTGTGCAAAGATCTGGGAAGCAAAACAGATCACTGATGAAGATACCAAACTCGCGCAGCTAACTATTACGCTAAGAGACGTCGCACTAGATTGGTACATGAGTCTAGACACAAACAGTGCCCCTGGGACGACCAAGACACTAGCAGACATTAAGAAGTTGTTAATTAATGAGTTCCAGAAGCTAAGTTCAGAGGATCAGTACATGAACGAGATGATTGAAATAAGACAGAAACCATGAGAGTCTATATGGGAGATTGACCAGAGATTCAAGCGAATGAAGGGAAAGTTAAAATACCTCACAATCGATATGCAACATCGACACTTGTTTTTCAATTCTCTACTCCCACACTTAAAATACCCTTTACGACAACAGAAATTTCAAACGCAGGCAGAGGCTCTGAAGGCAACCTTGCAACTGGAAGAAAACCAGTACCAACAGACAGACCCAACTATCGAGGAGCTGAAGGAGGATTTGAAGAATCTCACGTTCCAGCTGAACCAGAATAAGAACAAGGACAAACGAGAAGTCGTTTGGTGTACCACGTGCAGGACAGAAGGGCACCACAAGAACGAATGTCCAATGTTCGCGCAATATATGGAAGCAGGAATGTCGAATCCATTACCAACAGGAGGAATATGGTGCAAAATATGCAAGAAACCGGGTCACAAACCGTATCACTGCACGATGATGCAAAAATACCACATAGTTCCAAAGAATTCATATTGCACCTTTTGCAAGTCAGTGGGACACAACGATAAAGATTGCAAGACTATGGAGCCGATGTGAGAAAGGACATCAGATGCATATAGGGTACAGGCCGAAATGATGACTGGGAAAGTAACGCCACAGTTCAATCAAGCCCTAGCTCCATACAACATTGTGCAACAACAATATAATACTACGCAACAACCATACAATAACTTGCAGCCGCAGTACAACCCGACACAACCTCAGTACAATACCGCGCAGTATAATCAGGCGCCTCAGTACAATGCGTTGAGAGGTGATTGAGCAGGCTACAGAGGAGGATGACGAGCCAGAGGAGGTTTCGGACGAGGTAGAGGACCATTTACATGTCACAATTGTGAGCAACTAGGACATTATGCAAGGGAATCCCCGCTTCCACCAGCAATTTGTATGTATTGTCACGCATCAAACCATGATACAAAGGAATTTCTGACACTACTAGTGAAGATTCAGGAAAAGAGGAACCAAAACAATCAGAATGTTTAGTGGATTTCAGCTGAAGCAAGGGATGAAGGATGGAATATCAACATAGTTACCTGCGGAGGAGCTAAAATAGGCACTAACGCAGTTCGACAGGAACCAACGCAGAACCAATGGGTAAAGAAGAACATTGAACCAAGAAAGCAGTTCGACGGGCAAAAGGAAAATGCGACCTTTAAGGAGGCCAGACAAGAATTTCAGAAGGAGGACACATCGTCGACTTCAAGTGCACAACCACACAAGGAAACACCAGAATATGAGATGCTTCCATCATTGGATCATACCAACGAAATGCATCCCACGGGACAAGTAAGTACAATCAAAGGCTTTTTGCAATCATGTGTAAAAGTATTAAGTGATCCATCATATGTGAAAATATTGCAAAACATCCTAGAAAAGTGTCGAAACGAGACGGAAGGAAAGCTAGAACCTAAAACAGTTAATCACCTACACACAAAAAGAAGAACAAGTAGGGAATTTAGACCGAATGCTGACATTGGGGATTTCAATATGGGAGACATTATACTAGATCTAGGATCCGAAGTGAATGTATTACCAAAGAAGACATGGCAATGCATGTGAGAGCCCACATTAGGATACTCATGTGTTCAATTGAAACTAGCAAACCAACACAGAGTCCTACCAATAGGTAGAATGAAAGGAGTGATAATAGACCTTGATGGAGTGTACGCTAAAGCAGATTTCGAAGTCATTGAAATAGTGGACGACACAACACCTTACCCGATATTTGCTTGGTTTGGATTGGGCATTTGAAAACCAGGCCATAATCAATTTGAAGACCAGGAAAATGACATTCGAGTTCGGAGAATATAGGGTCATCGCGCCATTAGACCCATCAGAAGGGGAGATGTTTGTAGAACCTACTTGCCTAGATTTTGAGGAATTCGACAAGTTGTACAGAAAAACTATGCGCGATGAGGATTACGTAAACCCAACTACAGATGAGGTACTCATTTGGCAGAGCATTACTTTATGTGCAACAGACTCAGACATCGGTTTAAAGAATTGGCAGCAGAGGCTACACAAAGTATTCATGCGAAGATGTGCAAGAATAGACCACGCAGTAAGATGGATAGGCACATAAATCAGAGAACCACATAGCTTCCATGAAATAAATGATTTGGAAACATTCTTGACAGAGTACGAAGACGTAGTGTTAGAAAACCAGAGATTGTTAGAACTTGACTTAGCACTAAAGGCCACACCGAAAAGATGGTGGAGCACACACAAAGAGACAATCATAGACTGGTACCGATGTAAGCGGTTACTGCACATAAGGTTTGGCACAGAATAGAAAAACAACAAACAACAGAAGTATGAAGGACACGGAGCACCAGCGGAACACTTGGAGGCGTGTAGAATGCTATGGAAAATGACACCACCAGAGGAATGGCCTGATAACTTCATACATACCCTAGAGGGCATACCAACGAATTGGTATATGAACCAAAAATTGCACAAAGGAACTACGACATGGATGACATTGCGACAAAATTTCACAGTCACTTTCTCATTTGAGCATGAGAACCCCAACATAGATGTAACCCTTAAATGGATGAGAGGACTAGTATTCCTCAAAGAACCAGAAATAGAAATTATCACAGAAGAGAAACAACGAAATAAATAGACAATCAAGGAACTGTGGTCATGTTACCATGTACAAGAGGAAGCACCAGACGAAGACAATTTGTGCGATCTGCAGATCGAAGAAGTAGAAGGTGAAAGAGATGTGGAGGGCCCAACCATCGAATCATAAGTCATTTCCGTGCCAATCAAGGTAAAGAAAGTTAACATCGGGACAACTGAGCATCCCAAAATGGCCAACATTGGAGATTAATGGGATGAGAAAATAGTAGAAAGTATCACAGAGTTGTTACGTGAATACATTAACTTCTTTCCCACAACATTCACAGAGATGAAGGGTATAGCCGGAGAACTGGGAGAACTGAAGATACCACTCAGACCTGAAGTGAGACATATTAGATAATGACCCTACAGGCTGAACCCTATATCTAAACAGAATGTTAAAGATGAGATCGATAGGATGCTCGAAGTCGGCATCATAGAACCAGTTGAGGAGTCAGAATGGATAAGCCCGATGGTAGTACAGGACAAGAAACAAGGAAGAGGGATCAAGATATGTGTCGACTTGAGGAAGTTGAATGATGCATGCCTACATGACCCGTTCCCTACACTGTTCACAGATGAAGTGTTAGAGAACGTGGGAGGACATGAAGCTTACTCATTCACTGATGGATTCTCGGGCTACCACCAGATTAGGATAACACAAAAGGACATATACAAGACCATGTTTGCGACATAATGGGGATCTTATTAGTACACAGTCATGTCGTTTGGACTGAAGAATGCACCAACAATATTCTTCGGAGTAGTCATTGTTGCATTTAAGGAACTCATCCATCAATTTCTTGAAGTATACTTGGACGATTGGACAGTCTACAACCTGTTGAAAAACCATGTGGAAGTTTTACGATTGATGTTAGAAAGATGCAGACAGTGCCAGATATCACTAAATATCAAGAAATGCATATTTGGAACACTGTTTGGGATACTATTGGGCCACATAGTATGCAAACAAGGTTTATTAGTAGATTCGACAAAGATCGTGGTCATTGTTAACTTGCTAGCACAAAAAATAGCCCATCAGCTACGAGAAACGTTAGGACACACAGAATATTACAGGAAATTCATCAAAGGATATGCACAAATCACAACACCAATGGCAAAATTTGTTACGGAAGGATACGAAGTTTTAGTGGAATGACGAGTGTCAACACGGTCTGGATACCTTGAAGGAAAAGATGGTTACCACATCGATATTAGTATTTCCAGACCGAGAAAAGACATTCCATGTGCATGTAGATGCATCAACGATAGCACTCGGAGCTATCTTGGTGCAGCCAGGAACATGAGACTTGGATCACCCAATAAAGTTCACAAGCAGAAAGTTATCAGACTCAGAACAAAACTATAACACGACAGAAAGAGAAGGCCTAGCCATGGTCTATGCACTACATGAATTCAGACATTACTTATTGGGAAAGCACTTTAAAATGTTCACAGATCACTCAACCCTGAAATACCTCATCAACAAGCCAGTGTTGGGGGGGAGAATTTGTCGATGGTTACTACTATTCCAAGAATTTGACTTTGAAGTAATAGTTAAACCAGGGAAATTGAATGCAGGACCTGACCACTCGTCGAGGGTCAGAAATGGAGAAGAACCTACGAACTTAGAAGACAATTTTCAAGATGCAAAGTTATTCTCAGTATAGATTGCTAATGAATACTTCGCAAATATCATTCAGTACTTGAGTACAGGTAATGCATCGCAAGACTATAACACCACGCAGAATAAAAACCTGGTAGTCCGCGTTGCTGACTATCAACTGATTGTCGGGCAGTTATATAAAATTGTCATAGATAACATCTTGCGAAGATACACATTAGAGCACGAAGGACCAAGACTCTTAGCAGAAGCCCATGAGGGAATAGCAGGGGGCATTATGCGGGTAAAGCTACTGCGCAGAAGGTATTGTGCACAGGACTATGGTGGCCAATGATTCACAGAGACTCGAAGGAGTACTGTCAAAGATGCGATGTTTGTCAAAGGGTAGGCAAACCCAACAGAAGGGACGAGATGTCATTACAACCACAAGTAACATTACCAGCATTTGACAAGTGGGCAATAGACTTTGTGGGACCAATCAACCCACCGACAAAGAGAACAAGGGCTAGGTACATTATTACTACGATGGAATATTTAACAAGATGGGCGAAAGCTGCACCACTAAAAGATTGCAGTCAAGAAACAACAACACACTTTTTGTTTGAACAAGTAATCACTCAATTCAGGTGCCCAAGAGTTTTGATGAGCAACCAAGGCACACACTTCATAAACAACACCATATGCGCGATGACTGAAGAGTTTGAAGTCCATCAGAAGAGCACACCGTATCATCCACAGGAAAATGGCACAGTGGAAGCCTTCAACAAGATTTTGGAGAATGCACTAACAAAGATTTGTAACGTCAACAGAGATGAATGGGACCTCAAAGTACTAGCAGTATTATGGGCCTACATAACTACATGCAAAAAATTGATAGGGCACACATCATTTAAATTGGTTTATGGCCAAGAAGCAGTAGTGCCATTAGCATTTTTAGTACCCAGCTTGCGCGTAACAACTATCACACAAATGACAGAATGAGGCATAGTATAGGAGAGACTGAATCAATTATTGACCATGGAGGAAGAACGAATCTTGGCAGGATTCCAACAACAAGTTCAGAAAGCAAGAGACAAATCTTGGATGATAGACACATCAAGAAGAAAATGTTCAAGGAAGGAGATCTAGTATTGATGTATGATAGCAAATTGTTACAGCACCTAGAAAAGCTTAGAATGCATTGGTTAGGACCATATGAAGTAATATCTGTCACAGATGGAGGTGCTGTACAGTTAAGAGATTTAGTAGGTGCAGAACTCAGAGGAATGATC
>CBVK0102818107.1:0-18009 GCA_900067695.1 Picea abies
AGTGTAATTTATTTATACTGTGTTTTTCAGGGAGGACACGACCCTTGCCCCTCGATGGAAGATTATATATCTTTTCTATTTGGCGGGGTCGAAACTTTTAATAGCTCTAATGAGTGTGATTCGAAGGCATAACAATTTTAATTACAAAATGCAAAAATAAAGTTTGAAAAAATAGATTATGACAATGGTCCTTCAATCAAAGTAAGGAAATTGGAAAGAATGAGCTTTAAGTTAATATTTGTTTAATATTGTGTGTTGGAATGTGGGTTGATACAAAGTAAGGAAATTGGAAAGAATGAGCTTTAAGTTAATATTTATTTAATATTGTGTGTTGGAATGTGGGTTGATAGTTGAGATGGATTGGGTATGGAGTAAGATTTAAAATTGTTTTTTATTGATTAAGAGCTAGTTTTTTTCGAATGTAAGGAAATTAGGTTAACAGCCCAAGAATTAGAGACATTTGGTAGGAGTGAATGCCTACTCCTTTGGAAACCATCAACAAGTCATTTTAAGTGACATGGTTTTCCTTGAATAATGATGATAAGTCGACTTACATTCACAAAAAATAGTAGTGAGCGACTCATGGTTGTCATCAATGTCTATTGACCACTGAATTATGATAGATTTTGCTATCTTCGAAAAAAGTAGTTGAGATGGGTTTTGATTTGACTAATAATCTAAGTTCAAACTTCAATGAGTATAAACCTTTAGGTTGTGGATTTTATATGTGGTATTTTTTTAACTAACATTTTTTTGTTCAATGAGGGTGGTGCGCCTAGATTTAATTATAAAAGAGGAACTATAGCATCATTCAATTTGGTCACCTTTGACTTAAAAGTCACAAATGCATTGTTATTGATGGAATTTATTTTGCATATATGAAGTAGTCCTAATCCTAGAATGTATTGTTATATGGTCTGTTTAGTATGGAGCTACTGGAATATCTCAAAACTCTATAAAAGTATCATATTTTCATAGTCATATTGAACAACACATATATCTCCCTGAAATAAGCACTAATGATGTTCATAATGTGTCATTTCCAGTGTTGCCTCTATTGACAAAGTCAAACTTGGATCACAACATGTTGTTGAGTTGATTTTGTCAAATTTGATCACTTGTGATGCAACCAAAGCATAAATATTTTGAGAAATCTTCATAGTGTGAACCCATTTCTTCATGTAAAAACCCTATGAAGGACCAAGAAGCCCGCAGAAAGGGTCTCCTTCACTTGGGGTTGGGGATCTCGTCATTTGTTGGGCATTACAATGTATTCTTCTTTGCGTACAAAAGAATGCCCAATTTTCACCTTTGTCTCTATTTGCCCAATTCGTTAGTGGTGGATTGAGAGGAAAACATTGAAAACCATTGGGCTAAAGAAAGACTTAAAAGGACTTAACCCCGAGGATAAGAGATTTGTAGTCATCTCCATTTATATGCAAGGTATGATTCATTGATGCAATCTCTTCTACTTGTAGTGGAATCTTCTTTCATTCGCCCCATATTTGCTTGTTGTTGAATAAATGTCATTTTTTTTGCTTTATTTTCATTGAATCAATCAATTAGATCTATATGAGTTTCTACTTTGCTTTGTGAGTTAGATTTAGAATTTTGTCATTGTGGAGTAAAGAAGGTGCTAAACCATGAGTTTTTGCCCTACAAAAATGATCGTTCTTCATTGATATATTATTTATGTTCAAAACAAAACTATGGGGAAATTTAATCCAACTTGAGTGGGCCTAATGGTTAAGAACATGTATTTCCTCCTCGAAGGTCACATGTTCAAATCCAGAGGAGGGTAGGGTATGTACACCTTCGTAGACTTTAGCAGTCAAATCGTTGTGCACAGAGGGCCCTTGTCCCACAAACAAGGGAGTCTCATACACCAATTTGGTGTTTGGCTTAGTTTGACCTTCAAATTAGATTATTATTATTATATAACCTCTTTTACAACTCTGTTCTCCTGCTCTATTAATAACCATGGAAGATTGTCCATTAGTTGTCCATCACTATAATAATGAGTAAAATTGGTGTGTTATCTTGGCTTCTTCAATGTCACTAGTAACTTTAACATTTTTGTCTTTGTTATTCCTCTCATCTAAAATTTTCCATAAACATTATGTGTCATTGTTTCAATATGCATTATGTCAAACAAATGAGCTACTTGTAAATGCTCATAATAGGGAAACCGACTAGATTTCATACCGAAACCCACTTTAACAATCTTTGAGAAACATAAATGAAAATAAATTTTTTATTAAAATAAATAGAAAAAAATTTATAAAAAACTATGATGTAACTAAAACCAGTAACTAAAACCATTTGTTTACCATGATTCTTTTCAAATACCTTTCCATTATTAACACATCATTCTTCATGGTTTTTTCCCAACCTCTTCCTGCCCACTTAAAAGATTTTAACATGTGTGTATTTGTTCCACTCACATTCTCTTGTTAAAAATGCATGCCTCTCCTAAATTTTTCATACCATGGGACATTCTCAAGCCTTTTTTCGAGTACACGTAGTTTGTATCATATTCCTATCTTGTTAGCACTTGGATCCAACGACATAACCTGATTCCAATGACTCTGCTACAATGTGCTAATAACACCATATCCACTCTACCATTAAAATTTGGTTTTGTTAGAATTTTGGGTGGCTAGATAGAGTTTTGTTGGTATTACCATGGCATCAATGCCTCCTAAATGATTATTAAATATATTTGTTTATCAACGTAAGCATGGGTTATATTGATTGTGAAATTAAATAAATAATATTTTGAGTGATTAAAGTTGATCAAGTTTAATAGGGGATATGTATTTGTATATATTTTTACATTGCGTGGAATGAAAGAAAGTTGAGAATTAATGTAATGTTATTGATTAATGATTATTCTTTGTATATATTTCATTATTAAATATATTTGTTCATCAACGTAAGCATGGTTTATATTGATTCTGAAATTAAATAAATAATATTTTGAGTGATTAAAGTTGATCAAGTTTAATAAGGGATATGTATTTGTATATATTTTTTCATTGCATGGAATGAATGAAAGTTGAGAATTAATGTAATGTTATTGATTATTCGTTATTCTTTGTATATATTCCATCATTGTAGAATATATCTCAAATTATTATACACAACATATCAATTATGTCCTTAATATGGATTAAGGTATATTTCTTCATTGTTGTTATTAAGTGTTTATAGTTCACATTGTTACCTAAGTTTTCAAATTTGGCTAAATCTACATTAAATAATTATAGGTTTCATTGACGATGCATAAGGCCCCCAACCACTCCAAATGCCCTACAAAAAAAAATATTTGTCATGTGAGAGGGATATAGTTCAAATATTAAGGTTTGGCAATAACAAGGATGAGCCTTGTGGGCCACACAATATATTAGCCCTGAAAATTAGGGACTAAAACACTTACCAATTTACTCTAAGGAATCATGAGACATGCATAAGGCCCTACACCACAAAAGCAATCCTCTATAATGAATATTTATCCCAATAAAAGGATATGAGACTACTTTTGAGGTTTAGGAACAACATGGATGTATCTTATTAAAACCCAAACCATGTTTCAAGATAACAGACTAGGGACTAAGGCCTTTAACAATGTTTCTAAGGATGACAGGCCATGCATGTGGCCACCATGACATAGGCCCTCAATAAGGTGTATCTACCTCATAAGATGGAGATGGCCTTGAATTCAATGTTTATACACATGAGGGATGGACCATACTGCCCAATCCATGTCTTAGGGTAAAAAACATAGAATTAGGGGACTAACCAATGCTTTTAAGGGTCATCGATCATGCACTAGGCTTTCACAATTCATAACACCTATATAAATAATATTTGTCCTATGAGAGGTTTGGACATAGCAGGGATGGGTCTTGTGTCCTAATCCACAGTTCAAGGTTAAAAGTTAGGGGTTAGAATGCTATTTGGATCTCTTTTTTTAACATAAACAAGGAGAATTTGTATTATAAAAGCAGTAGCCAAAGCTAAACAACAAGGTTACAAAAATTGTCAGCCTTAGATTTCCAAAATGGCTAGCTCCTTATTTGTTGAAAACAAAGTATATGTATATGCACATAAAACTACATTCCAATATTTCTTACATGTGTATAATCTTCTTCTTTTTTAAACAGACGAGGCAAAAAAATATTATTCTAGTCGTAAATGATACATACAAAAGATCTTAGTTGTTGGTTTTCCACAGGGGAAACCATGACAACAACAAAGAAAGAGTTTTTCTATCCAAATTGTTTGAAGTAATTTTTTAACTACTCTATGTCTATCTAGATAAGCTTTATAATTATAGTTATGAGAGTTGCTCAAGGCTAAGACATAGTGATTCATGATCTTCATTATACAAAAAGAAAAAAAGAAAATCATACTGCATAATCAAACGAAGGGGGAGCCTAAGGCCCCTGGGGAGGAGCTAGAGTTGTCTGTTTGTTGGGTTGAGCTGGAGTTGCCTGCTTGTTGGGTTGAGTTGGAGTTGCCCGATTGTTGGGCTGAGTTGGTTTTGCCGAGATGGAGGAAGGGAGATGAGCCAGGACCTCGCAAAGGAGCAGATGAAATTCATTCAGCTGGAGCTGAATGGTGTTTTGAGCTTCCTCCCAAGTCTGCAACATTTGGCCCATAAGCATTTTTAGATGCCAGTAGAGTTCCATTTTTCACCAATATTTTGATTCACGTCTATGTGAGCTACCAATGTCAGGCACCAAGGTGATGATACCTTCACCCACCTCCTGAGTTGGTGTCAAGGTTTGTTCCATTATGATGTCAGCCTCAACCTCCTTGATTTTCTCTCGGATGTGATGCAGAATTGCTTCCTAGAAAATTATCGTTGTTGCATGTGCATCGTGTTGAACTCGGGTTGTGGGAATTCTCTCTTCTTTGCAGCTAAAGGAAGGATCTGAAGGCGAACTCCCTCCTCGCTTATAACCCCAGCAATATCCTCTTCTGGGAGCCATTGTGATCTCAATATGATTGTCAAACCGGAGACGAAAGTGAATCCACAGTGGGTTGAGAGACAGCTTGTAACACTACCTACCCTGGTTTCCTTCTCTAGCCAGAACTTTCCAAACTGCACAATGTTGAGGGTTCGTCTAGTTCTTGTGGTTCCTAGGACCATCGAATGGATCGAAGTTTCTACCACCCTCTATTTTCATACTGCCTTGACTCGAAATGCCAGGGGATCCTTCCATCAGGATTGTTGTACTGCAACCCTGCTACATTAACTATTTCCTTGAATTACCTCTGTACCAATTCTATTGATGACCCAACACCGGACAATTGTCGTGTGCTCTTCTCTTCCTCCATTTTTTTTACAGTTAGGTGTTAGAGGCTTGAACATTGAGGTGGAAGGTACATATTTAATTATCATTGAATGGTGTGGATGCCAAGCCCGAGGGAGCGTCATCGTAACAATTATCGATGTCTGCAGGCTTGATCGAGGCAGGTGAGGGTCTAGCTGCCCATCTGCGTGGTTGATGTCATGAATGCTCGAGCATGGCAAAGGAGTGTCCAACTGGATGTCTACGTGGCCTATTGACTCATCGTCTGATATTCCCAGCCTCCCGGTCACCCCATCTGGGGGTACATGCATATAATATTAAAAAGACTTCTACAATCCTGATTACTTTGCATAACATGAGATTTAATGAAATACGAAACTTTTTTTTTCAAATCACATATGTTATAACTTATCAAACTATTTGGTGATCAAATCATATTTATTTAAAAAAAAAAATTATCATTTAACTTAGGCGATAACCCATTATTATTTTGTTACTACCTTGAAAACAAGGCAAAAACACCAATACATGAGTCTCACTTGTGCATCACTGACAAATAATAATAATAAATCTCATATTAGAACATTTAGAGCAAAATCAACCTTTCATAGAAATTATAGAAAACTTACAATAAAAAACAATGTCATTGGAAACTATCATTAGATATACATAAAACATTTTCTTCAACCTACTAAAACACTCCAATATGAAAACACTATATACAACATGGTATACCATGGGGGTATACAATAGACATGTTGAAACAAGTCAACAAAAAAAGTCAAGTAGTAAAAAATGATGTCTCGTACAAATACTTATATGATTTCAAATATAAGTTCATGCTATTCCCAAGAGTATCAATAGCTACCTAAAACTTTAGATGTAGCAAATATTGCCTAAAATTTACAAAACACAATCATGGATTTGGCGAAAAATGTTAAGGAAGCCAATTATATATTCATGGAAAAGTTTTATTTATAGGCAAAAGTATAAATATGTAGAGAATTTTATCATAAATTAGGCTACAATTTTTTTATTTTTAATGAAAATATGAAGAAATTTAGCCAAATTTTCTTTCAAATATTTTAAATTTAGCCAAATTGGCAAAATTTCGTTTATTCCAAGCCCAAGTTGGTTGGATGGGATTTATGATTTCCAATGTCCATATCTCCAAGCATCTAGTGCACCGTATCATCCTCCTTGATCTCCGAGTGAACAAAGTTTGTGGACATCCTATAGTTGGAGGATGTTGACTATGGACTTTTGCTTAAATTGAGAACCAAATTCTTGAGCATGTTGTACTTTGTTTCTAGTGTGTCAATTTGTTGTTTTTGTTGTGCTAATGTATTCACGACTGTGGATTTATGAGAAGTGCAATAGTGTTCACTCTCATGCACTCGTGTCGTCACTGAGAAAATAGAGGTCCAATTGCATTGGATGGTTTCCTAAAGCTGTTGGAGGGCTCTCTAAATTTCTTGAAGTTTCCTATAATCCACGAGAGATGTACACATAACAAGATAGGGTTGCCAATTCTTGACATGAATGTTCTCATACTTTAGCATATAACCATAAGCCCAAAGCACCATAAATGTTCCATATTGAATCATCATATAATTTGTCATCTATCTTTGTACTTTATAGGTGGAAGAAATTGGAGAAATCGATTTGCATGGACATTTCAGTGGCAAGTCCCAGCTTGGAAAATTGAGGTTTGGAACCTTCCAAAGACATTTTGAGGTATTAAACAACATTTTGGGGGTTACAATGTCTGAAACTTGTGCACACACCCTCTATGGTGTTCTACACTCTGAGACCTTTCCAACGTTGCAAAAATCGCCTTAATTAGATCTCGTATGAAAAAGTTATACCTCTTGCTAGTTGACCTACCTTGTTGACCATCATGGAACAAGTGGATGCCACGTCAACCCCCATTACTCACATATATGGGGCTAGCCACGTGTGGACTTTCAAGAAGATTCTAGAAGGTCCAAACCCGATCAATAATTGAGGGTTGAGGAAGTCAAAACCCTAACCCGAGATGGCTATCGAGCTATGTTAAATATCAGGCCACTGGGAGGAAAAAGGGTTCTATTCTTTCGGTATTGTACTTGTTCCATAGTTGAGTCGAGCATCGAAGGAGTGGGATTTGAGAGCATAACAAAGGTAGGAAGAAGAGTCTATAGTAGCCATTTAGGCCACATAGTCATAGGCAACTCCATAGTGAGTGCCTAATCCAGATTGGATCATTATATTATTTCTCATCTAGCTCAATGATTTCAGAGTGGAAAAAAATAGAGGAATCAACTTGCAGGGTCATTTTAATGGCAGGCCTCAGTTTGGAAAATTGGGGTTTGAAACCTTCCTGAGTCATTTTGAGGCATCAAATGAAATTTTGTGGGGTCAAAACTTTCTCTATGTTAGCTCAAATCCCTTGATGCTATTCTACACATCGATACCTTTTCAACAGTGCAAAAATTGCATCAATCGGAGCTCGTATGCAAAAGCTACGCCTCTCGCAAGTTGACCACCATGGTACAAGTGGATGTCATGTCATCCCCCATTACTCATGCATATGGGGCTATCCACATATGGACTCTCAAGAAGATTCTAGAAGGTCCAAAACCTTATCACAATTGAGGGTTGAGAAAGTCAAAACCCTACCCCAAAACCTTATCACAATTGAGGGTTGAGAAAGTCAAAACCCTACCCCTAGATGGCTATCATGCAATGTTAAATATCGGGTCATTAGGAGGAGAAGGGGTTCCATTCTTGAGCATTGTTTTTGTTCCATAGTTAAGCAGGGCACCTAGGAGTGGTATTTTGAGAGCATAATAGAGAAGGAGAGATTTTGTAGCATCCATACAAGCCACGGTGTCAAAGGCAACTCCATAGAGAGTGCCTCTTTCTTTGTACCTGCATTTGAAGAAAAGAGAGCAGAGCGACCTCACCTTTTAGCTGGTTTTTCTCCCATATTGGGTTTCCCAGGTTATATCTTGTGTTTATTTGTGGAGGGTGTGTGAGTATTTATTTATGTTCTCTATTTTTTGCATTTCAACTATTTCATACATTTTAAGAACAAACCCAGTAAATAAAGAATACAAGATCTAAAGGAAATTAACCTTCATGGTAGAGATTTCAATATTTTACTGGACTTGTTGTGACGAACTGTCTAGTGGAATATCCATGGCAGTTTACATATCAATACCCCCCCTTACTTTGTACTTGCATTTTATTACTAAAGAAAAGAGAGCAGAGCATATGCCTCACATTCTAGCTAGGTTTTCTCCCGTATTGGATTTCCCAGGATATATCTTGTGTTCACTTGTGTGGATGGTGTGTTCTTTTGCTCACTTCTTTCTTTTGCATATTTCAGTTATTTTCATAATTTCAAGCAATAAGCTAGTAATAAAAAATCTAGGATCTAATGAAGTAACTTGCATGGTCTACTATTTCAGCATATTATAAGATCTATTGTGATGAACTGTTCAAATGAGATATCCACGATAGTTTATAGACCAAGAAAAGTCTCATTACGCACCAAACCAGAGAGAAGCACAAATTCGTTTAACACACAAATGAGCCCAGAGAAATCTATGACATGCATAATGAAGGGGCCAAACCTATTGGAAGAGATGTCTACAACACTAATGGGTAGAATACCCTTGAAATTAAACCCCAAATGAACAATAACACAAGAACTAAGAGCAACTCCAGGGTGGATTGAACTTGTGGGATTTAATAAACATAGTAATTCCAAGAGCCAAAACGTTGAAATTCCAAAGCACAAAACCTAAATTCCAAAAGCCGAGAAATTCCAAAAACCAACACAACCCGAACCCAATTCCTTTAAACAAAAGTTTCATACAATAACCCACAAACTTAGGGAATTTCTTACCAAATTGTTGCTAAGAAGAGAAACCTTTCTCCAACCATCGATACTCAATCCCAGCTCAAATTTCATTATCCCACCACCTCAGTAATATACCTCTACCTAGCATTCAAAGGACAACCCAAATTTAAGTTTAGGCATGCAAATAATTGGAGTGCAGGTCCTTTCATATCCTCAGACCTCATACGCAATCCATTGCACTTGATGTTGGAGCATGTGGAACTTTAATGTGATTATATGAGCCTCCATTTGATTGATAAGATTGATTAAGGTAATGGTTGATAATACATACTCCCTCTTTTCTTAAGCATCCCAGTTTTTAATGAAGTTGCCTCATTTTCTAGTGCATATGCTTTGCGATTATGCTCTTGAAGGACTTGATAAAATGATTTTTTTTTTTAATTGTTGGCTTCCTTCTGGGAACGAGCTATAATGGAGGCTATATTGCTATCAAAAGAAGGATATTTTGACCACATTAGTTTAATAATTGTGCTAGAGTCACCAATGACAATCAACTTTAGCTTCTGGGTTTGTATTTGGACCAGTTAAAATAAGATTATTTCAGGGTAAAGACTCTTTGATAACAATAAGCCTTATTGGAAAGGACTTTTTTGAATCTCGACAGTAGATATAATTACAAATTTTGTTATGATGTAGTTTGGGAAGGGCAGGGTTTGTATTTGGACTGTAGATGTATATGCTACTTATGGACCTTGATACCAAATTGTAACAACCCAGCCACCAACGGGCCGGACCATGTCACTACTCAGACGATTTACTTAGCTCTGATACCAAATTGTAACGCTAATTTTTCTGTTACCAAGGCTTAATCGCTCTGATACCAAATTGTAACACCACTTTTACATAACTCATACAGGCATTATATAATCCACATGCATTTAAGCAAGAAATACATTTAAGCTCCGAGTAGTTTCTGTAAAGTTAACATTATATTCTTAATATAAGCACTTTTTTCTATTTGAAAAAAAAAACTTCTTGATTCCACATCCAAATGTTATGAGTAAGGCCTAAAGTAGTTCATAGACTTCAACTTGATTATTCGTGGATTCATCAAGACCCCAAGCAAAAGTCATTTCCAATTTTCCTCTATGATCTTGAATGATCACCCCACCTCGCACCTACCACCTCTAAAATGTTATTTGGATCCTAACTAATTATCTTTAGGGCATATTTTGGGATAAGAGGGTTTGCTTATATCCTTAAACCCTAAATATGGAGCTAGGGCCTAACAAAGGACCTAAAAGGATTAATTATGGATCAACAAGAAATAATTAATGACCAAGGGTTTTTTGAGTGGTGAATTTTCACCAATTGGCTAATTTTGTTGCCTTTTCCCAAAAAATAAATTTGTAAATTTACATTTTTTGCTTAAAAGTTTTTTTTGTATATAACATGTATTTAGATTGATAATAGGTCGTTTATAATTTCAATGGATCAAAAGTTTTGGAGTTTGTACAGTGATCAAGAATAACCACTAACCCTTAAGTAAAAATGATTATAATCATTAAAAGGCTTAAGATTCTCCAAAATAAAGGGTTTTCAGAGGTGATAATGATTAAAGATTCAATGGTAATTACTTATGCATGTTGTCTCGAAATCTAGCTTTGAAGCATGGATACAAAGTTTGTTCCCTAGGAATTTTTTGGGACAACATAGCAAGGGTCTATGACCATGGAAATGGTCGGTGGTCACATGCTTCAACAATAATGATGGTAGAAGGATTTGCGAAGAAATAAGGCGTAGGTTCAATGTTAGTGGATGCCAGGTGGAGAAGGAAGAGGGTCATCCTGGAGAGTCAATAAAGGCAGTTGTTGTAGGTGGTTTAAATGGGAGATGACATACAGGATTTTGACGATGAATTCCATGGTACGAAGGATATTTTCCCATCCAATGTTGATTTCATCTGTTCGCAAAGGTTGAAAAGGGCGTCAGACATGTCAGTTATAGGGTCTATGGATCTGCCAGTTCAGCAAGATCTCGAGGCATCACACGCCATTCGATGTTCTATTTCGAATCGTGCAAGAGGGGGTCACTCTCGAAAGTTTATAGGAATAGGTTCTCATGCAGGTCCGAGAGCAGTGAGGGTGGTGATCCATAAAGGTGCAGTCTTAACATCCCCTTTACATGCAGAGCACTCGACTGCAAATGTCTCAAACATAGGACTCATAGAGAAAGGGGAGGCAAAGTTTTATAATCCAAATCTAAAAAGCTTAGAACTGTGGAAGGGAAGGTGTTGGAAAGCATGAAAAGAAAGATGGAGAATGAGTGTAGAAGACGATGCTGCGATCAAAGATATTTTGAATATGGTTGGAAAATGATCATAGGTCATTTTTGTGGAAAATATGTCACCCCATCGGCTATAAAACATTAGTTGGTTGAAAATTGGCAGTATTTACTAGGATACTGCCTAGTTTATCATACTCTAGCAAGAGGTTGGATATGCATTGTTTTTAACAACCATGAAAACACGATGAAATTTTTTAGCCATGTATGGGGATGGGGACCATCATGACTGGTTCTCAAGGAATGGTGAACCTCATTTGATCCTTCACGTGATGTCATCTCTCCCTCCAAAATTTGGGAAATATTGCCTAATCTCCCTCTAGTCTTTTGGTATGAAGAAATTATGGTGGAAATCCGGAACAACATTGGCACTTCACCAATTTGGACCTGGGATGGGAGTAAAAAATAGATAAGCATTAGACTTGGCTACAAATTGAAGAGGACCTCCCTGAAAATCCGGAACAACATTGGCACTTCACCAGTTTGGACCTGGGATGGGAGTAAAAAATAGATAAGCATTGGACTTGGCTACAAATTGAAGAGGACCTCCCTGACAGATTACATGATGAGATTGAGCTTGTTTAGGGGAGTTTCTCAGTTAGTCAAAGGATTGACTACTGGAGAGTCTTGTTATGATGTTTTGGATGTCATGCAGTTGGACACCTACAGATGCAGTGTAGTTGTTCCTGAGCCATTTCCCTCCATTTGTTAAATTCTAGAAAAGGAAACAATAAGTGGTGGAATCAGAGTCAGAATCGGTAGCAGAAGGGGTCGAGATGGAGAAAGGTGGACTGAAACATGCTTGGCTCAATTCCCCATGTGTCAGCTCCTACAAGTCATCACAAGCGAGATCATCTAGTAAGATATGTAGTCCCATTTTACCGGTGCAGTCCCAATCATTAGAGGATTCTTCAGTTAATCTTGAGGTACAAGGTTTGGAGATTCCAGTCCCCCCTTGCATTCTACTCATAAGTCTCCTTGTACCCCAAAACCCATTTCTTCCTCGCTCATCACGGGTCATGGCTGTGAAGAAAACCCGTCCCACTGTGTGTCACCCCTAAAAGAGGTGCAAAATCTCCCAGTGGAACCCCCATGCAGACTACCCGGTCTTTTTCTTCCTCTCCCTTCCCTAATCAAATTTTTTCTTTGAAATCCGACTATTTACTTCGATCAAAGGTTAAAAGGGGTCCATATTTAGAGGTTGTTGGTGGTCTGGCTATGGAAAAAGGGATTGGGGGTCATGCAAGTAGGAAATCTAGGATCTCTCTGGCTCAAATTCAAGCGGCAAAATAAATTTGAAGCGGGAAACAAACAACTATCGTTCAGGCACTTGGAGCAATGAACGAGTTTAAAAATGATTATGCTCTCTTTCAATGCACGCAAAGTAGGGGGTGCTCCAAAAAAACTAGACATCAAACGATTATGATTTGTTGTTAATCATGACATCTTGTTGATATAAGAGATGATGTGTAGTGGTGCAAAGACAGAGGAGGTTTTTAGTACCTGGCTCAAAGGTTGGTCCTTCTGCTCAATAGAAGTTGATGGTCTATCTGGTGGGCTTCTTACGGCGTGTAGCCCAAAGGTAAAGGTGATTGATACTTCTTTCTTTCCTTCTTATATTGTTGTTCAAGTGTGCGATAACTTGCTCAATTACTCTTTTAAGAATTGTAATGTTTATGGGCCCTATGCAAATTAGAGCCCCTTTTGGGACCGGTTAAGTGAGTCTTGCTTTTTAAATTTCGTGGAAAACATTCTAGGGGGGGGATCTTAATTTTACTTTATCCCTAAATGAGGTTTGGAGCTAGAATCCTCATCAGGATCAAAATGAATCTTTCTTCTAAAATTGGTTGGAGAAGCATCATCTGTTTGATTTAGTCCCCAAAAATATTTCATATACCTAGAGCAATGGGAGAAAAGGTTCGAATCCGGTTGCTGAAAGACTAGAAAGATTCATGTTATCTGAAGGTCTGATTGATAATCGCTGGTCATTTAAATCTGGGGTGTAAATTGGAGGGATTTCAAATCATTTTCTTATAGTCTTGGAAGTGTCCAAAGCAGGTCCTAAGCTGTCGCTCCCTATGCAACTCAACTAGGAATGGCTTAAGGAAGAAGATTACCATAAGATGGTGGAGGAATCTTAGCTCCCTTTTTGGAGGACTATGGTTTATCTTTCATGCAACAATTTGCAAAAACATTGGCAAAATTTAAAAATCTACCATTTCTTGGGCGAAAGGATTAAAAAAAAAAACTAGATGTTATCTTTGAGGTGGAATCTAAACTTGGGTCCCTACTCATTGAGTGTGAAGTGGGATCCTTAACTAAAGAAGAAGAGACCTTGATCAAGGATCTAATGAAAAAAAACCAAGATTTTCTAGTGGCAGAGGAATATAATTGGAGACAAAAAAACAAAGTTGTTTGGATCCGAGAAGGCAACAACAAAACTAAATTTTTCCATAAATTCGCCAGCTATCGGAGAATGAACAATTCCATTTGAGAAATCAAGGATATAGAAGGGCACAAGGTGATCGGTTTCGAAAATATAGTTGATGCATATAAAAAAAAAATCTCTAGTTTGTTTAAGGAGCCAACAAATTGTCCCATTGTAGAGATTCTAAAGGTTATAAACCTCTTCCCTTCTATTGTTTTGGCTGGAATGAACCTCTCCTTACAGGAAGAGATCTCGGAAAATGAGATTTTCTCAACGCTAATGTCTTTCCAAAAATACAAAAGTCCATGTCCCGATGGTTGATTGTAACACCCCTCTTTCCCCCAGCTTGTAATTAATCATACTTTATGATTTCCATGCAATGGCTTGCAAATATTGTAAACATATTATTGTTTAATTGTAAGCACCGACAATTGAATGGTGGGTGAAACCTTAAATCATTGACCATGATATCACTATAGGAATGAGGGGAGGTTCTATTAAGTTAAAGGACCCCAAGCCACCTTGCGAAAATATTAATTGGAAACATTCATATTATGTTCCCTTAGCCCAGATAACAAGACAAGTGAGTTAATGAGGAGGGGTTGGTAGTTGAAAAACCAACCAACCCAATGATTGGAACTATGGAGGGATGTAAGAACAGACAAGAAGCGGTTAGCTAGAGGAAAATAGGAAAGATCACCATGGATCCCCAATATTTACCCACGAGTTTCCTTCTGATAGAAGAAATGGAAGGATAGGTTGAGAACATGCCTAAGTCATGCGTACAAGAAAACATATAGAGAGAGAGGGGAAGGGAGAAGAGTTTAGTTCTCGGAGGAAGAGAGATGATAAAAGGAAGGCATGAGGGCGTGCAATAGAGAGATCATAGAACCCATATAAAAGTGGGGATATGGAGCATAGAAGACCCATAAAACTTGACTTGAGATAATAGGGCCACAAGCTTGATGCTAGGAAGGAATCTGATAAACCTCGTAGAGGCACGGTCTAGGTGGGCATATGGAAAATATCTACCAAGAGTAGAGTGAAGGATATTAACCTTCAAATATTATTGAGAACCTGAGAGAGATTCCCTAGTGGTATCATGGCTTATCACAGGGGTGGAAATAATTCTAAAAGTGAGTGCATATGAGCCTACGGTTCGACAAAAAGGTGAACACCCATAGTTAGTTGGTCGGCTATCAAATGTAATAGATAATTATTTCATAGACTCTATGTAATTGAATTGAAATTATTGATTGAAGGCTTGTGCTTGCACTATAGATATACATACTTGATTTATAGTGATGATGCTTATTGTATTTACAAACTCCTACATTTAAGTGATGACAGGATGGCAAGAACAATGCATGCCCTGCACAACTGAATACAAGAGTTTTTTATCATTATGTGATAAAAATAATGAACTTAATTTTATGATTCCATGAACGAAAAATGGGATCATAATTTAATAGTTGGAGGAATCACAACCGTTGGAACGACGGAGCGAATAGATCTAGACCCTTTATCGGAGCAGGTTACCATTCCTGTAGAGAATATACCTGAGTTAATCTGGATCATTAATAAGGGAAACCTAGAATTAACCTATGTTATAGATCTTTTTGGTCTCATTTAAGCGATATTTTTGGGAGAGGTAACATTAAAATGATGTACCATGCTGACCTGGAATGCCAATGTGTTCATAATTTTATTGTTTTTAGACTATAAATGGAAACATGTATTTGGTTGGTGGGCCATAGCGTAGGCCCTTGGGTGAACTAAGTCTTAGACCTTTGTTTTATCCTTAGACGTCGGACCAAAATTTTGAAAGATATTGACCATTGATCGGAGTACATCTGGGTTGTGATCTCAGTCATTGATCGATGTGGAATCCCTTATTCATTGATGAGAGAAGGAACGACATCATGCTAACGTTATGTTGATGTCATGAGCCTATGTCTATGAGGAATCCATGTGGAGGCATGTAATTTGTCGAGGTAATAGGGGGTGGGTCCCTATCAATTTTAAGGGTTGGGAAGGTGAGATGAATGGGTCTGCGAGTCTACCAACCCACGAACCCGAAAAACTCACATAATAATATAAGTGTTGATACTTATCAGATGGAATTATGGAGGAGAGGTACCAAGTTGTAAGTCCATAGTCCACGATTTCACATAGATGTAAAAGTGGCTAAGTGTTGAGACCCTTTGAACAAACTTATGAAGGGAAGAAATGAGGGGTCAGGGATGTTACAACATCAATGAAAACCAAATATCTAACAACATCAATGAAAACCAACTATCCAACAATGGTTAGGAGTTTTTTGGTTGAAATGGGGGCCACCAAATTGATGGGTAAAATGGTCACAAAATTGTTGAACAAAGATCCACATTTTTATTGACAGAAGAAGGCCATGAATTTTCTATACTAAATCTCACAAATTTACAATGAAGAGATCCACAAATTTGCAGAGAATGAGGACACTAGATCAAAAATGTTTTGATGCATGAGTTTGTTGTATAAAAGGCTCTAAGTTCGTAGAGGAAAGGAGCTATATTTGGTGGATAAATGAGATCATATGCATAAGTTAAAAGAGATCACATTTGAAAGGGAAGAATATTGTAAAGAGGGGGAAACCTTGAAGTTTCATATGCATGCATAGGGGGGAACCTCAAATTAATAAAAAGTGGAAACCCCAAAATACAAATATGGGATTGTCCTTTTGATTAATAAAAAGTGGAAACCCCAAAATACAAATATGGGATTGTCCTTTTAATATATTTATTAAGAATTCCAAATGTTCAGATTCCACAAATTTGGATCTGGGTTTTGTTGGAATATCCAAATTCAATTAATTTGAATAGATTTTCATGTCTTGGGAATGAATTTCACCCATTAGAAATAATGATTGCAACATGATATTACCCATTCAACCAACAACTAACGAGTTAGTTTTTTCTACAAATATGTTACAGTAGACCAAATGATGAGGGACTTTTTGTTTTCTATTATTATTGTTTTTGATATGTTATTTTTACTTGGTTTCTATATATTTGGTAATTCTTGTTTTGAAATTTGTACATGTGGACTTCAATAAAATTGAAACAATAAAATAGAAAAAAGACTCGTCGAAGCTTAATGACATTCAAATGAAGAAATATCAAGTCAAATATGAATTGTTTGATGAAACCTATATAACCAACTGAAATTTGTTATTAGATAAAGAATGATAACCCTACATTTGGAAAAGGAGTAAAATGGTAACAATGTCAGACAGTTGGCTTAGGTTGATGGATAGTTGGTATCGATTGTTGGTTATATATATATACATCGTTGTGATGGGAAATCCGTGAATGGAAACTAGGATAAGAAGTTAATAGTTGAACGTAAGGGATCGAGCCCAAAGACAACCCTTGAGTGGTCTAAGTCCTTAATCGGATGAAAAACCATGTTTTGATCTCAAGGAAATCACAGTCGTTGGATCGATGGAGCGAATAGATCCAAACCCTTTATTGGAGCAAGTTACCATGAATGTAGAGAATGTACCCAAGTTAATCTGGACCGTTAATCAGGGATTAACCCATAATTTACCTTTGTCATAGATCTTGTGGTCTCGTTTAAGCGATATTTGGGGGAGAGGTAACGTCAACATGATGTACCATGCTGACTTGGAACGCCAACGCGTCTAGAAGTTTATAGGTGTGAGCCTGTGAATGGAAACAGGTATTTGGCCGGTGGGCCATAGTGCAAGCCCTTAGGTGAACTATGTCTTAGACCTCTGTTTTAGCCTTAGACGTCGGACCAAAAGTTTGAAAGATCTCGACTGTTGATCGGAGTACATATGGGATGTGATCTCGGTTGTTGATCGACATGGAAGCCCTTAGACGTTGACGAGAGGAGGGATGACATCATGCTAACGTTATGTTGATATCATGAGCCTACGTGTATAAGGAATCCACGTGGAGGCCTGCAATTGGTCGAGGTAACAGGGAGTGGGTTCCTGTCGAGTTTAAGGGTTGGAAAGGTGAGATGAATGGGTCTATGAGTCCACCAACCCGCGAACCTGACAG
>CBVK0102818108.1:0-14349 GCA_900067695.1 Picea abies
TAGATTTATTGTAATTTAATGTAGGTAGGTGGAGGAAGGCTCAAGAAGCCCCTCTTTTGTAAAAAGAATAATGTATTGACATCAATATACATTAGAAGGCATTAAAGCATCAGATGAGATTAAAGCGCATTAGAGAATTAGAAGAGAGATAGGGAAGCTCATGAGAAGATCAAGAGAAGAGAGGAGAGGAAAGAAGAGTTGAGTCTCTATTGAAGTCTAGTCTTCTAAACATTGTACAAAGCATTCAGATTTAATACAAAGGCAGATTTCCCTGCATATGAGTATGTGTGTGTGTGTTATGTGAATGAGCATGTGTTTACTGTTTGTTTCCTAAATACTTACTGTGTATGTTTATGAATGCTATGAGGATTTAAATGTCCCTTTGTAGGATAAGATAGAATTCCCTATTTGTGTGAATTTATGGGTTGTTCTGGACTCTCAAGGCTAGTGCAAGGAGTGCACACCAGAGTTTTTGGAAAACTCTGAGAAGCCAGCGTAAGGTGTGCACAAGAACTCATTCAGGAGTTCTGTGAGGAGCGTGCCAGGTGGGAACACAAAAATGGGTCATAAGCTCAGAAGGGATAGTGAAAAGAGTACACAGAGCGAGCACAAGGAGTGTGCTTACACTCAGAGCAGTGTAAAATCTCAAGGGAAGGCCAGTGCATGTGTGCATAGAGGGAGCGCAAGGAGTGCGCGAAGGACCAAGCTCAAGGGCCTGTCAAGCTCAGGAGAGATTGCGTAATTTTACGAACAATGAGTGCAAGGAGTGCGCCTATACTTGCAAGAGTATAAAAGCTCAAAGGTGAAACAAGTGGAAGGAGTGCACAGTGCCTAAGCAAGTAGTGCAGAAGGAAAGAACTTTCTAAAGTTCCAGACTGCAAAGCAAGTACAAGAAGTGTGTAGGAGAACTTGTTGTAAGTCTCAAGCTCAGAAGGAAGAGCGTAGAGTGCTAGGAGGGCACAAGAGGTCATCTGAAAGAATAAAGGACTGAACCCTTTCTAGCAGGAGAGTTGGAAGCTCAAGAGAGACAACACAAGTGTGTGCAGAGCCTATGCAAGGAGTGCATGAGGCAATAACCTTTCTAAGTTCCAGACTGCAGGAGAAGCACAAAGTGTGTGCCAGTGTTCAAATTGTTTAAAGGAGAAAATCTCAGAGGAGAGGAAGCACAAGGTGTGCGCCAAAGGTTCGAGTCCTTTGACTAGATAAAGCTCAAGGAGGGACAATGAGAATAAGTGCCTAGAGAGAGGAGAAACCTCTTTGAAAGAAGGCAAACGAACAAGATCTATTCAGGAGAAGACATACTCTCTCTCAACCGTTGGATCAAGGTAAGGAGCGCAGACTTTAAACCCTTAAGTACTTTAGACTTCATCGCTTTAGTTGTTTTCAAGTTTTGTTTTAAAGGACGCAAAAGCCCCGAAGGCCCGAAGCCCCGGAGTGAATCTACACCGTAGATCACTTGGAGGGGTGTGAGACGTTGGATTGGTTGTGTATAGATCTGGGTTGTTGGATCAAACCCCAAACCATAGGAGAAGCTCGTGCGAGAAGATAAGATCTCAGCCATTGGATCTGCGTGCTAGTGATTGTGATTCGTAGATCTCACAACATTCGGAGATTTAGGACTTCAAAAGAAGTTGGTGATTGTTGCGCTGAGTAGGGAAAGTCTCGAAGTCCTGAACTCCGAAGTGAATCCCGACCATTGGTCGTCAGGGACACGTGTTAAAAAATTAGTGAGTGTCCAAAAGTTCGGCAATTCGGAGGATCGTGGGTGAAAAGTGTTCAGGTGTGAAAAGGCTCGAAGCCCATAGGAAATCCAGGTCGTCCATTAACGGGGACACGTGGACTGTGGATCTCCGTCCTTCGCCAATTCGGTGTTCGGGTGATTTGTGGTGTTATGTTGTAAGATCCTTCAAAGCCCGAAGATGAGGAGCGCCAGTCGGGGAGTTCACTAGTTCGGCATTTAGGGGAGTTAGCGTGTTGTGTGGTCAAAACCTCCAAAGCTCGAAGTAGCAGAGCGCCAGAGCCCCGAAGCTCTGGATAAGGGCCTTTCAGATAAGTGCTTGATTATAGCCCTCGATCACATGATATTTTGGCCGAAGTTAAGGGGCTAGCGCCCGAAAGTTGATTTTGGGGAAAAGGGGGGTTAGAGGAGGAGCCCGCGGGGTTTGGATTTGTACGGACCTACGCATAGGGAGATTTTTAAGGGCTTATGAACATTAAGAGAGGATACAACAGGGATCCGAGAGCTAATTCAGCTCCAGCAGAATGATCCTAGATCGGGAGGTTGCGCGAACCCCTAGGAGGGGTGGGGGTTTGCATCAAGTGGTATCAGTGAAATTTTTTGTCTGTAGACAACAGGCGAAGGAGGAGGAGACAAAGTATTGACGATCTATGTGGAGAAATGTTTGCAGTGAGAAACAGACAACATAATTTCCAGGAGGACAAGGAAAGGAGAAAATGGCTAATGAAGACCATAGATAAGGTCCAAGAGGAGAATGCAAGCATATGAGCAAAGAGGAGATGGATAAAGAGCTCAAGGAGACCCAAGAGGAGCTCGACAGGTTGATGTAGAGAATGTATCAAGAAGAACAAGGGAGATGGATGTATGAGTGGCCCATGAAGAGGAAGGTAAGGTGGTGTATCCAAAAATTAATTGCCAGGAAGCAAGAGCATATGTTGAGGAGGTGGATGAGGCAAGTGGAAAACCTTAGGAGCACAGAGGAGGAGATGGTTTATGTTTGTGAACGAGAAGATGGAGAAATCCTCATTGAGGAGGAAGAGAGATCAACTGAAGATTTCACAGATTTCTAGGAGGGAAATGAGAATAAGTTAGTTGAAGCTATCAAAGATTGCTAGGAGGGAAAGAAGGAAAATTCAAGTTGTCAGGTGGGCAAGGAAGAAGAAATGAGATTGTCTGAAAGTCTCAGGAACTCAGAGGAGAGTTCATATCGGAAAGGAATGTTGATAAGAGAGGAAATGGATCATCAAGGAGTGCTGACAGGAGGGCAGAAGGATCAAAAGTGCATTATGATCATTGGGGGAATCAACATATTCCTGCCAAGAATCCCAACAGAGGCCAACGCATGTGTTGCACATGAGGAGGTGATGCTGGAAGCATCCGAGGAAGACGCCATTGGGCCAAATGTTTTTAAAACTAATAGTCTATGTGTAACTGCAGGTGTAGGAGAAGAAAGACACCCAACAGAGATTGTCATGGGGGAGGAGAAGGAGAATATACTAAAATATTCCCAAGAGATGAAAGAAAAGGAAGCCCACATAGTTGTGAGCCAAAGGAATGTTGATCCAGGTGGATATTAGTGGCCACCCACCTATTCCAACTGGCTCCTCTTGTCCGTTTTTAGTTCAACACGTTCTTCTGTACTTCTTTGTAATTGTGGGTTATACACTTCTGGGGCTGTTTGAAGCCCTACACATATTCCAGGTGAATATTGGTGGCGTCTCACTTAATCCAACTAGCTTCTTTTGTATGTTTTCATGTTAGCACATCTTGTTGTACTTCCAAGGCCATTTTGGAGCCCTAAACAATATTTTTCTAGCTCTCCACAATCAAACTATAGACAGAGTCAGAGTTTGATGGCGTAATGTGTAGTTCTCTAAAAGACCTTTCCAACGGGCTATCACACACCTAAAACGAAGGTCATATGCAAAAGTTACAACCTTGGGAAGTTGAGGTACCAACCTACCTATAAGGGCCCACATAACTTTTGGCGTTTCACCTCCTAGGGTTAGGTTTTTGGATGTCTTGGGTTTTGGAATTCATGAGTAATATCAAAAAGGACTTTGGAGCCTCATTGTAATGATTCTTCTTAGACGGGTGCATGTAGCAGCCACATCTCTTCTCAGAGATAGCTACCACCATTCGAGCAAGTGTTTCAGTTATGCAGTTTTACAGTTCCAGCCTATTTCATTTATTCGATAGAAAATATTGTTCATTGGATATTTGTGTTGTTCTTCATATCTATGTGCTTATTGTATTCAATCCGTTAATCAGTTTGTTCCGCTCCTAAATCCGGATCAAATGTTCAGGAGGAGCATTCAAATGCCATACTCACTCAGTGGGAGGAAGAGTTGAAGATGCTGGAGGATTGGTTAGACAATCCAGAGACAAAGGAAGACTGCCAGAAGGAGACAATCATGCAGAGTGGAGAAGAATTCTAGTAGGAGAAGCAACTGGATGAAGTTGGACTTATGCCAACCCAAGGAGATGATAGAGGAACAGAGGAACTGGCAGAAAGAAAGTTGTCTGAGGAGATGGCTGAACAATAGCTCAATAACATTGCTATAGAAGTGGATTCTGCAGTGGAGAGGCAAGCCAATGCCACAAGAGGTGAAGTTAGCATGGGAGATCATGATGATCTTCCCTTTGAAATGTGTGAATAATTGGAAGCCCTGGGAGAAGGAGCAATAACCCAGAGGAGGCTCGTTCAACAAGTCAAGTTGGAGATTGATGAAGAGGAGGAGATGTAACAAAGAAGACTACAGGAGAGGAGCCAACCCATGGACAAGTTGGACAAAGATATTGAGGAGATAAGGAGACTGATGTTGAAGTCAACAGAAGAGACAATCAATGATAAGTGGAGGTTGAAAAGAAGAGATTGCAGTGGCAAGATGAATAGGGAACTGCAAGATAAAGTTTGGAAACCTAGAGGAAAGCTTGCAGCAACAACAAGACATAAACAACAACATGGCAGAGGAGTAGATGGACAACTCCAAAGTGGAGTTTGGGATACAGGAGGATCTCAACAACAACAACAGAGGAGCCATGAGCAAGAGCTCATGATTTTGTCAGCAGAGGAGTATGATGCAGCAACATCAACAACACGTCAACATCCAGCGCAACAACGCACTAGGAGGGAGCAGATCCCAAGGAGAGAGAAGCACCGACCTTCTCATTTTGAGTTTAAATCTAAAATTTATTGTAATTAAATTTTTTAAGGCTCAAGGAGCACTGGGCCATTATATTTGTGTAAAGCTGCATGTAAGTTGCCTTTAATGGCTGACATGTAGATGGATCTAGATCCGATTCGCACTAGATCTAGATTTATTGTAATTTAATGTAGGTAGGTGGAGGAAGGCTCAAGAAGCCCCTCTTTTGAAAAAATCCCAATGTATTGAGATCAATAGGCATTAGAAGGCATTAGTGCATTAGATGATATTATAGCACATTAGAGAATTAGAAGAGAGATAGGGAAGCTCATGAGAAGAGAAAGATAAGAGAGGAGAGGAAAGAAGAGTTGAGACTCTGTTGAAGTCCAGTCTTGTAAACATTGTACAAAGCATTTAGATTTAATAAAAAGGCATATTTCCCTGCATATAAGTCTTTGTGTGTGTATTTTGTGAATGAGCATGTGTTTACTGTTTGTTTTTTGAATACTTACTATGTATGTTTATGAATGCTACGAGGATTGAAATGTTCCCTTTGCAGGATAAGATAGAATTCCCTATCCGTGTGAGTTTCTGGGTTGTTCTGGACTTTCAAAGCTAGTGCAAGGAGTGCACACCAGAGTTGTTGGAAAACTCTGAGAAGCTAGCGTAAGGTGTGCGCAAGAACTCATTCAGGAGTTCTATGAGGAGCGTGCCAGGTGGGCACACCTGAACAGGTCATAAGCTCAGAAGGGATAGTGCAAAGAGTGCACAGAGTGAGCGCAAGGAGTGCACCTACACTCAGAGCAGTGTAAAAGCTTAAGGGAAGGCCAGTGCAAGTGTGCACAAAGGAAGCACAAGGAGTGCGCGAAGGACCAAGTTCAAGGGTCTGTCAAGCTCATGAGAGATTGTGTAAGTTTACACAGAGCGAGCGCAAGGAGTGCGCCTATATTCACAAGAATATAAAATCTCAAAGGTGAAACCAATGCAAGGAGTGCACAATGTCTATGCAAGGATTGCAAAAGGCGAGAACTTTCTAAAGTTCCAGACTGCAAAGAAAGCGCAAGAAGCGCACAAGAGAACTTGTTGTAAGTCTCAAGCTCAAGAGGAAGAGTACAGAGTGCCAGGAGGACACAAGAGGTGGTCTGAAAGCATAAAGGATTGAACCCTTTGTAGCAGGGGAGTTGGAAGCTCAGGAGAGGCAACACAAGTGTGTGCAGAGTCTATGCAAGGAGTGCAGAAGGCAGGAACCTTTCTAAGCTCCAGACTGCAGGAGAATCACAAAGTGTGCACCAGTGTTCAAGTTGTTTAAAGGAGAAAAGCTCAGAGGAGAGGAAGTGCAAGGCGTGTGCCAGAGGTTCGAGTCCTTTGACTGGGAAAAGCTCAAGGAGGGACAGTGAGAATAAGTCCCCAGAGAGAGGAGAAACCTCTTTGAAAGAAGGAGAACGGACGAGATCTGTTCGGGAGAAGACAAACTCTCTCTCAACCCTTGGATCAAGGTAAGGAGCACAAACTTTAAACCCTGAAGTCCTTCAAACTTCTCCACTTCGACTGTTTTCAAGTTTTTGTTGCAAAGGAGGAAAAAGCCCCGAAGGCTCGAAGCCCCGCAGTGAATCTACACCATAGATCACTGGGAGGAGTGTCAGCCGTTGGATTGGTTGTCTATAGATCTGGGTCATTGGATCAAACCCTAGACCAGAGGAGAAGGGCGTGCGAGAAGATCATATCTCAACCATTGGATTTGCGTGCAGGTGAGAGTGAGTCGTAGATCTCATGGCATTCATAGATTCGACACTCTGGAATAAGTTGGTGATTGTTGCACGGAGTAGGTAAAGTCCCGAAGTCCCAAACTCCGTAGTGAATCTTGACTGTTGGTCGTTAGGGACACGTGTAAGAAGATTAGCGAGTGTCTGAAAGTTCGGCAATTCGGAGGATCATGGGTGAAAAGTGTTCAGGTGTGAAAAGGCTCAAAGTTCTAAAGGCCAGAGTAAATCCAGGCCGTCTGTTGGCGGGGACACGTGGACCGTGGATCTTCGCCTTTTGCCAATTCGATGTTCCGGTGATTTGTGGTGTTATGTTGTAATATCCCCCGAAGCTTGAAGCTCTAGAGCACCAGAGTAATGAAGTGTCAGAGCGCTAGTCTGAGAGTTCGCTAGTTCAACGTTCGGGGGAGTTAGCGTGTTGTGTGGTCAAAACCTCCGAAGCCCAAAGTGACGGAGCGTCGGATCCCTAAAGCTCCGGATAAGCACCTTTTAGCTAAGTGCTTGATCACAGCCCTCATTCACATGAGACTTTGGCCAAAGTTAAGGGGCTAGCACCCAAAAGTTGATTTTTGGGAAAAAGGGCGTTAGAGGAGGAGCCCACAGGGTTCAAATTTGTACGGACCTGCGCCTAGGGAGATTTTAAAGGGCTTGTGAACATTAAGAGAGGATCCAACAGGGATTCGAGAGATAATTCAGTCCCCGCAGAATGATCCTAGACCAAGAGGTCGCGCGAACCCCTAGGAGGGGTGGGGGTTTGTATCACAATTCCTTTCTTTTTTGTCTATTTTATTCGGTGGTCCAGAAATTGTGTAATTTTCCAAGATAGCTTTATTCCGTGTGAAGTAGTGGTAGATCTGATAAGTAAACTAACATGGGAATTATGGGTGAAGGTAAAGCATAAGAAGATAAGAGTGCCTTCAATGCCTCAACTGATAGAGGGGATCCCTTCGGGTTTCTTCGATGGGGCTAGTCAAGGACATCCCCCACGATGTAGTGCAGATGCAATTTTATATATCTCTCGACTCACTATTTCACGATTAGATATGTGCTCGGGGGTGGCACGAACAATAAGGAAGAGGTCTCAACCCTTTGGGCCTTATTATTTCATGTGGATATACTGAAGTTGAGGAAGGCACATGTGTTCAGTAACTTGCAGGTGGTGGTAGACTGGATAAATGAGACCCATGCTTTCCAGGTTGGGCGTTTACGTCCTTTAACGAGACATGTATGTTCAATCATTAACAATCTGGACTGGTTCTCCTGCAAGCACATCCTTTGCGAATTAAATGAGGAGGCAAATCGTCTATCTAAGGAAGCCCTGACGTTGGAGGACGACGCTTTCATTCTTCAAGAACACTATGACAATCAGTTCCATGATGAAATGAATTTTCGGCTGTAATATTTTTTTTTCACCCCTTTAAATTTTATTGCTGAACAAGTTTTAATCAATCCTCTCTTGAGTTTTTTTACTATAATGGAAAAAAAGATTGTTGAGAAATGTTAGAGGCATAATAAATGAATTGATAATTTTTGAAGGACAAAGATACATAGAATTGGAAAGTGTATATGAAGTGAAAAGGACAGTCCCGACAAGGACAACAATATGTTTATTCTTCTTTTTTATGGAATATAAAGTTTTTTCATTCTCTGAGAAAAAATTAGATTGATAATATTTGATAATTATGCAAGGATTCATAGTAAATTATATGTTTTTATTAAATATTTGTCTAAATTATCTATATGTATGATTCTATTAAACCAAAATATTTGCTTAAAATACTAATTTTAGGTATAATATATCCTTCCATACATTTTTTCAAATAATTGATGTAACTAATATAGGAATATATAAGACATAATTAAAGGTCTATACCGATGATGATGATGATTAACGTCCACTGAGACTAGTTGGTTTATCGGACCTTAAGAAAGTAAGAGATTACTTCAATTTCTTTAAAATTGTATTTCTACGCTCAAAAAGCATTGAGAAAAGCATTCCAAAATGACCATAGTTTTGATGACTTAAGAGGTTAGGAAGGTCGGTAATGTGGAAAATATTTTTAAATTGGGATCTAATATGGGTATAGGTAGGGAAATCCAAGAGGAAGTGTTTTTCATCTTCTACTCACTTAATGTCACAAATGTGACATATTCTCTCATCCCATGGTGTTTTGGGAGTTGTCCAATGAGTAGTTTCACTATGTAGCTCGTGAGAGTTTGTTCTTATTTTAACAATGTTGATTTTATTCTTTTCACTTTTCAAAACTGAGAGGTAATTTTGATCTTCTAAATTAGGGTTGACGACGTCCTTGTAGTATCTTAATTTCCTTCTATACACTATTATCACACAACATATTCTCCTTAAACTTATAAGTGATAATATTTGTAATATTATCTATATTCTACATGCTTACTTCTTCTTGTATTCCCCAATGATTTATCCAAAATTTGGCATCTTTATGCCACCTCCGCTTGAGTCGCTAGTGGTTTTGGCTAGAGTTTGAAGCAATTTTGGGGAGCCTCTTGTCATCCATTTTGTTTATCTTGTTCTTGTACGTTAGGTACCTAATCATAGCAATGCTCTCAATGGAGGGAAGACTTGCTTCTATGAGGAGGATAGGATAGGGTGTATTTCTCTTAATTTTGAGATTATAAGTTATAAAATTCGTTTGGATTTGTTCTATCTTTCTCTAGGATTATCGAGAGATACTACATCCCCAAAATTCACATCAATATAAGATAACATGAGTGACAAGAGTCTCAAAGAGAATCTTTTTCTTATCCCATAGCAAAAGGTTTTCTAATTCACAATTATTTTCAAACCCATAATAAGATTTTCACCCTCCATTTATCATTTTCTCAATGCTATAGTTCCAATTCAACTTGTGACAAATATCAATTCCAAGATACTTGTATGAAAGCACTTCTTCCAAGATATTATTTTCATATACAAAATTATCATAGTTGATGTTGTTGGATTTAATGATCATAACATTTGTTTTGTCAGTGTTCACAATCATACATGCACTAGAGCATGTCTCCTTGAGGATTGCAAGCTGCTTACTAAGGTCATAGGGATTCCTTTCCATAAGAACAATATCATCGGCATGTAGAAGAAGGATATGGGACAACCTTGCTTAACTCCTATATTGCAAATAATTTCTTCTGAACAACCCTCAATGCTCCTAAACTTGGCAATAACGTTCTCATACAACCTTACCTCAACAACTCTTAGACTAAAGGGAAATTTTATCTCTTCTAACCTATTTCAAAGGTTGGTCCTAGGTACAATGTCAAAATATTTCCTGAAGTCAACGAAACAACAAAGCATATTGGTTTTATTGTTGAAAAACTCCTATGCAATGATCCTAAGCTTGATAGGGTGGTCCACAGTGGAATGATAACCTCTAAAACTTCCCGACCTTTAGCTCTTTTTCCGGGGATTTCTAGCCATATGCTTATCTTCTTTTCCAAAATACTTCCATATAGCTTGGGAAAATGGGGTTAATCATAATGATCCCATAATTAGAGAGATTGTTTTTATCCCCACTTTTAAAAATAGGTGCAATGAGTCTTTGAGTCCAAGATTTAGGGAAGTCTTACTTGAATGCTAAATTGAAGAGTTTGTATATGTGAGAGATCAAAAAGATCCTCCATTTTTTAATATTTCGTAGAAAGATAAAAAAAACCATGAAATAATACACATATCCATATACTCCGTATAAAAAAATATGCATGCAAGACTTTGCATCGAGTGTAAACCAAAAAGTAGAAGTTACGCGGCACGCATACTCAAAGACACCGAAATTTCATGCCATATTTCGGATCGTTCAGTATTGCGGTTGACCTCAGACACCTACGCGGACTGACTTTTTAATGAACTGCAAACAACGCTATTTTGACGATAGATTAGCGACCGCGTGATGTAAGCAATAGGACTTTGTAGATCATTGGTATTGAATAATCAATGTTTAGAACGAATAAGCAAAAATCCTAGAGGGTGAGAACACAATCAAAATTTAGAATTCATTACAAATCCATAGTGATTGTTTGGACACCGGAATCTTCACGACGGAGAATTGGTTTAAAAGAAAATATAATACTAGCATCCAGTTTGCTACACAGTATTGAATGTTGTCGTATTTGTTTGTTTTGCTACATAGTATTGAATGTTGTGGTAGGTGGAATATAAACTATCAGATTTCATAGCAATTCAAATCTAATAATTTATAATCTACATGTAACAACATTTAATGGGACCTTCTTCACGCTGAATTTATTAAGATGATGACATTAATGCTGAGTCTTTTAAGAAATCATGACTTTACATTTTCTCCAATATTTCCTCTACCACATTGCAAAGCTATCTTTAACCCAATGATAACCCAATTGTAATACGGTCAGGATCTGCAAGGACACGGCATAACAAGGAAGAAAGTGTAAATCATATTTTCCACAAACACTGTAAATGCAATTAGTTATAGTGCACTTCATTCAATTGTACCAATAATAGATATGGCAGAAGATTTCCAACTACAACACCAAGATCCCTGGAGTATTTACGTCTAAATTTCATTTCATTTGCAATGGAGAAGTAATAGCCTGGTATGATATGAAAGAAAGCGATCCATCAAAACCCTAACATTAATTAATATGCAACTATTTCTCTGCAGATCTTACTTCCTGGCCTTTCCTGGATGATGCAGTCTTTCTAACCTTGGGAACAAATTCTGATTTAAGGAATCGAAAAGCTCCGAGAATGCCGATTATATCTCTCTTCTTGTTAATCTGGATACACCGTATAACGATATTGATCATCTGCTTCAGTTTCCATCGTATTTTTCGGCTTGCAGCTTACAGCCTTTTTGTGGAATAGTCTCGTAAACAGCCTTTGTACAGAGCGGGGAAATCCTAGTCGTTTGTTATGCGTTTTTTGAATCTGTCGCGCGTCCAGTTGGCGCTCAACCTCGTTCCGCGCAACAGTTTCTTGGCGATCGTAAAGGGTAAATTGATGAGTTTTCCCTTCAACTTTCTCGGTCCTTAATTTCTCCTCCTGGAGGTTGATTTCCACATTAATTGGGGAATATTGGCATTCTGTACTGGTCGTGCTACTTTTAGTGGGGACGTAGTGTGGCATCGACCAACTCCGGATCCCATCGAGTAACTGATAATTGGCGATGAGAGAGGACGGCGTGGTTGCTGCGGCTATGGCTCGATTTAGTTGCTGAGAAAAGGTGTACAACTCAAAGGAATCATACAGACTACTCTCGCAATCCCAAACAGATTTCCTCAGTTGCTGCTGCTTCTCTTTACAATTCGAATAATGATTCGGTCGAATTCGCTCCTCCATTTTTTCAGACAATTCCTGAATTGGGCTTTTAACTCCAACAACATTAAGATGTCGGAGTTGAACTCCCTCTAGACTCGCTCGCCTCCGATCAATGATCGAAAATCTCCTGTGTTTCTCCCCCTCGCAGCTCATTATTCTTGATCCTCTTTTGATATTCCCTTCAGGTCCGCGATACTTATAGCAGTGATTGACCCGTTGAGGGAGCTTCTTATATTATGTGATCTTTATTTCTTTCAGTATTCCACGTCCCACCGGACTTTTTCACATGTTGAATGTGATGATACAGGAACTTGTATTTGTCTCGTGGACGCTGTTTCTCCACGCAAACGTCTTGAGAAAGTTACTCTCTCGTCCATTAATAGTATTTGAAGACGCGCGATTCACGTTTTGCTACAGAGCTTGCAAAACAAAACCCTAATCCAAATGTGTAGAAGTGGAGCACCTTAGTAGGAATTATATAATATTTTTATACTTGCCTATGTAATGGCTTTTTGGTCAATTTGCTTTGACTTTTGTTAATTTTTGTAAATTGGCTTTTCTTAATTTTCCCATATAATTTTATGTCATGGCTTCTAGGTCAATTTGCTTTGACTTTTGTTAATTTCTGCAAATTGACTTTTGTTATTTTAAGTCATAGTTTGACTTTTGTTAATTTTGCAAATTGGCTTTTTGTTATTTTATGTCATGGCTTCAAATTTCTGGGTAAATTTGCTTGAATTTTGTTAATTTTTGCAGATTGGATTTTGTTAATTTTTTAAATTATAAATATTTTTTTTTATGTTTAATAAATATTTTTTTTCATCTTTTATAATTCAATATTATAATAATAATAATAAAATTTAAAAAATTATATATATATATGAAATATTTTAATATATATTAAAATATTAATATATTAAATCAACATAGATCTATATTAATCTTGGATTTATTAAGTGTTTTTTGAAAAACTTTTTTAAAATGAATCATTTAAGGAAAAGTTAAATATTTTCACATAGAAAGATTTGATTCCTTTCAACCCTGATATGATTTATTAAGTGTTCTTTGAAAAAAAAAAATTAAGGAAAAGTTAAATATTTTCACATAGAAAGATTTGATCCCTTTCAACCCTGAATAGATGGGAGTAAACTTGGATTTATTAAGTGTTCTTTGAAAAACTTTTTTAAAATGAAAAATTTAAGGAAAAGTTAAATATTTTCACATAGAAAGATTTGATCCCTTTCAACCCTGAATAAATCCGGAGTTAACATGAATCTATGCTGACTTTAATATTTAATATATATTTATACTAAATATTAATTTTGAAAAAATAAAAAATTGCTTTTCAAATTTTTAAAATTGACTTTTTAAAATATAATTGGTAAAATGTTTTTAGAATATTAAACATTTGTTTATATTAAATATAATTTAAAAAAAAATAATATTTTCTCAAATTTTAAACTTAATTTTTTTCAAATATAATTGATTTGGAATTTTTTTAGAACTTTTTTCCCCTTAAAATTAGATACCAACTAATTGTAATCATCATAACATTAATTTATTTTAATTTACAAAATATTTATTAAATAAATAAAATCAATTAAAAATATAACATATTATATAACTTCATAGGCCACTAATGTTACTGTACTCAAAAAGTGGCTTAATGTGCCCTGTACTCATTCACAAAGTGCTTTCCTTTTGTTAGGTAATGGAAGCAAAACAAAGCATAATACAAGAAATGATAATCAATATTCTTATTATTCAAAGGACAATTACAATAGGCAACCCATGCATACAACCATCATCTCCTCTCATACACACAACACCTAAGTATTGTGTCTTTCTCTCACACACTCACTACATATTGCACTCTCACCTCTATGGGTATGCTCGTATATATAACATCTCTGAAACAATTAGACTAACTGATTATAATTAGATCCACTAGTTACACAATCTGTTCACAGAAGAGTGCATGCATGTGCATGTGACCGCACGGGAAATTCGTTGGCATGTTACCAATAATCTCCACCTTAACAACAATTTACCTGATATATGATGCCCTTAATTAATTCATCACCTTTTCTGCAAGCCAAGACAAGCCAAACATCATCATAGCTCCGCAATTTCTCTAACAATATTATTACGTGAACATGCCTGCACGATTCACTCTAGTATGGACCATTCTGTCTTCATCAGTAACCTGTCTAATAAAATGATGCACTTGTCCAAATCTCATGAATCATAACCACAGACCAAATCACTGCAACCACTATAGGTGATCCTTGTTCTTCTGTGTTTGAAGCACCCATTTCCATGTTTTTCACATGGTTTTTCCATGTGTCTACTGACAACACCAACTGCATGTGAAAT
>CBVK0102818116.1:0-12786 GCA_900067695.1 Picea abies
AGTTTCACTAGTGTTTAGCTAGTTTATCTCTTGCATCTTTCACTTGATTTATAACACTTGTTTAGTAGCTTATTGTAACATTTCATTGCTGATATATATTTATACTAACAACTTCTATTAGGTACAACAAGATTAACTTTCTTGTCCAATTGATATATTGCATTGTATCTTGGTTTTCCTTGTGTCTCGGGTAAGTATTATCTCTTTGCAGGTTAGTCAAAGCTTTGGTAACCCCAATCATCCCTCAAGTCTCATTACCAAGTTCCCCTTTCCATATAGAAATTTTACCTTTAGAGGCATATGTTCATACATCACATTTTCCATCTCAATCCCTCCTAGGATCATTGAGATTCCCCACTTGAGGTGACTATGTCACCTCTAAATTGACAAGAACACCTGCCTAAGGTGACAGAGGGTAGGTGCTCTCTTAGTTGTCACCATTTTGGTGGTTGGGTTGGGCTTCGACTAACCTACAACTTGTGTGATAAAATTTTGGCATCATTTTTGGGGACAATTTTTGAATCCTCTTCTGAACCCTAACAACACTTTGGCAAGTTATCCCAAAGTATTTTTCTATATTTCCTAGAGACTCCACCTGAAGGACGTTCCCTTTCGATAATATTGTACTGAAACTCATCTGGTGAATCCACCATGGGACGTACCCGAAAGAAGCATTATATGACCCCCAAAAACACTCCCAAATGTCATAATCCTTCACCCAAAAGGCCTATTCCTTCGTCGTCCCCCACTTCTCATGATTTTCCCTCTACTTCTCCTAGCCCTCCTTTCTCGCCTACTCCCTCCACACCTCCACTCTCACCCATTCCCACCTCACCGAGTGCTACATGAATCTTGTGGGCCAAAGATGCGTACATATATTTTGACATAACTAAGATCCCTGGATCCCATCAAAAACTCCCAAAGGACTTCAAGGAATGGCTCCCTAAATTTTCAGGAGAAGATCTTATTACACCCGAAGATCACTTAGATTCTTTCCTTCACACTCTGGAACCTTATCACTAACATGAGGATATCCTAATAAGACTCTTCTCATACACCATTTTTGGAATGGCCAAGGAATGGTTTGACAGTATTCTCCCGGGGACAATCACGAATTGGGACCTATTTCAAGAACGTTTTACCAAAATATATGGAAATAAAAAAAATTACTAGTCCCTTTATAATCAAGCTATCTACAATTACAAGAGAAAATAAGGGGAAAGCATAAGGGATTTAAATTATAGGTTCAACATCCTCACAAGGAGTTTCCCTCGAGATTTAAAATCTTCTGAGGCTACTATCCTCTAGTTTTACATATCGACCATGAAAGACCCATATGGGGTTTTAATTGGGAGACACCCTACAACTTTGTTTAAAGCTCAATAAAGAGTGTGTGAAATAGAAGAGACCTCCTCTCTCATACAAGAGGAAGAATGTCTTAAAGAGACCTTTCAGATTAATCATATTGATGACTTTTTCTCACCATATTTTCCACTCGATGTCAAAAATTGCTTGCAAGAGGAACGAGAGAAGGCAGTTAAAAGGGCAGCTCATCACATGATAAATCTATTGAGAAAACAAAAGGAAGTAATACTAATAAGTACACCTTACCCTACAAATCAAATTTTGAAGGTTGAAAGGAAACAAGCAGCAAAGCAGGTTGAAGAAGAGTTTTTGCAACATATTCAACAAGTTGTGATAAAGCCTCACAAAGAAAGAAAATTTGATATCATCAAAGTTGAGGAGAAAGTTATTTGCCAAAGAAAGACCAAAAATGAAGGTGTTGTGGATCATGTCAATATAACCCATCAGGTTCTGTGAGAAGGAATTGAAAACACCTTAATTTTGGCAAACTCCCTTTTTCTTGATGAGGAAAAGAAGGAAGGATATCGAGGCTTAGATTTCGATGGTGCACACTCAAGCACATGCTCATGCGCATGTATAGTCTTAATATCACTTGATAACGAGACTACCCTTTTCTCTTATAGGCTTGAGTTCAATTACACAAACAACATCGCCGAGTAGGAATCCCTAATCCTAGGCATTAATCTTGCCATTAATATGAACATCAAGACCCTACACATGAGAGGGGACTCTAACCTAATCGTTTCACAAGTTAACAAGAAATTAGTTGCTAAAAACTCAAGGCTAAAACAATACATGGATGTTGTGTGGGATGCCATAAATAAATTTGAAAACTTTTCTATTGAATCCATCCCAAGGGAAGAGAATCATATGGAAGACAACCTTGCCTTTTCCGCTTCCACCTTGCAAATTTTCGAGGAAACCGGTCTCTATAAGGTGGAAGTAAATTACAGGCCGTCGCTTCCTGACAACTTAGAAAATTGGCAAGTTTTTGATAGTGAAAGACAAGTTCTTCATTTTCTCCAAAATGAAGATGAATTCTCTAAGACCTAGATAAATCTATTAGCAGAAAAGGTGAATATTGAGATAATTGATATAGCTGACAAACCCCTATCCAAAAGAATTATCCCCTTAGAAAACCTTTTTGATTGGAATGACATGTATAAGGGGAAAATATCAAGCAAAATCAATGATGAGATCATTGAATTCAACATTGGGACCAAGGAATCCCCAAAGATGATCAATTTTGGAAAAGGAACAATGGTCGATGAAAGGGAGAAGATGATTTCCCTTATAAGAGAATTCAAGGATGTCTTTGCTTGGTCTTTTGAAGATCTAAAGGCTTACTGAGAAGATGTCATACAACATGATATTCCCCTTATAGATGGCACACAACCCTTCAGACAAAAACTCAGGTAGATGAACCCAAAGATTAGCCCACATGTACAAAACGAGTTACAAAATATGGTTAAGGAAGGAATAATTGATCCTATCAGATATTCATCATGGGTTTCTAACCCAGTCATTGTAAGGAAAAAGACTGGGGAAATCAGGATATGTGTAGATTTCATAAATTTAAACCAAGATTCACTTAAGGATAATTATCCTCTACCAAACATGGAGTATCTTTTGCAAAGGGTCACTGGAGCAGAAATGGTGTCCATGCTTGATGGCTTCTCAAGATATAATCAAGTGTTGGTAGAGGATGATTAACTAAAAACTAGTTTTACCACCCCTTGGGGAGCTTATAAGTATTTTAAGAATCCCTTTGGACTCACCAATGCAGGGGCCACCTTCCAATGCGCCATGGATTATGTTTTTAGGGATCTAATTGGAAAAATTATAGAGATCTGTCAGGATGATCTAACCGCTATCTCCAAAAAGAGGGAGCAACATATCCAACACTTGAGAACTATTTTACAGAGATGTAGGGAGTATGGAATTTCAATCAACCCTAAGAAATATTTTTTTGGTGTTGACAAGGGTAAGTTGTTGGGTCACATAATTTCTAAATATTTTTTGGTGTTGACAAGGGTAAGTTGTTGGGTCACATAATTTCTAAATATAGAATCATGATACACCCTGCCAGGCTTGAATCCATCAAGAATATCCCTCTCCCTAAATACAAAAAATACCTATAATATTTCTTTGGTAAGATTAACATCGTGAGGAGATTCATTCCAATATTCGTCGAGATTGTTAAAGCCTTAACAAATTTCTAAAGAAGGATGTATGTTTTGAATGGGAAAATGAAGGTAAGTTGTCCTTCCAGCGTATCAAGGAAGCAATAATTGTTGCACCAGTCTTGGTTAGTATGAATTTTTCCAAAGACTTCATCATATTTTCTTTCACTTCGAAGGACACCATTGTAGGAGTTATGTTACAGAAGAATTTTCAAGGGGATGAACAAATGATCACTTTCATGAGAAAAAGATTAGAGACTCATAATTGAATTACATCATTACATAAAAACAAGCTTATTCTTTGGTCAAGTCTCTCAAACATTTTTGAACTTATATAGGGTACAACAAGATCAAATCCTTTGCCCTGTACCCCAATGTAAAGGATGTTTGATCACAACAAGAATTCCTTGTATCAAGAGTAAAGTGTGTTTCACAAATACATGAATATGATTTGGAGATCAAACCAACCAAGATAATTAAAGGGCAAGGGCTAGCCAAAATGATGACATAAAGCAATCAAGAGGCCACTGAGATAGGAGAGAATGAACAAATGAACTTTATCACAACTAATATCGAGAATAATGAGGGGTATTCAGTTGTCATTTATTACCTAGAAAACATCACTTTCCCTGATCATTTGGTAGAACATAAAAGGAGAGTTATGAGACTCAAAGCTATGAATTAGTTTCTAACAAAGAACAGTATCGGGTGGAGGAACCATGATGGGGTAATCCTCATATGTGTGAATAAAGAAGAAGTTGATAAGTTAATGGTCGACCTTCATTCAGGGCATTGTCGTGGCCATTTTGCTGCACGCGCTATTTACCATAATATTTTAAGGGAAGGATACTATTGGCCTACTATTTTCTCTGACACACATCGATATGTTAGATATTGTTAGTCATGCCAATTTTTTATCGGAAAGAAATGACTTCCCACTCTTCGCCTTAAGCCATTCATCGTAGAAGCACCCTTTCAACAATGGGGATTGGATTTCATTGGTGATTTGAAGAAAAACTCTAGTAATGGGTATAGATGGATTTTGATCACCATTGATTACTTCACCAGATGGGTGGAAGTTGTCCTAACAAAGAAAACAACAAAAGAAGTTGTGATGAAGTTCCTCGAGGAAATGATTATTACTAGATTCAGTGTTCCTGCTAAAATACCCATCGATCATGCCAAATATTTTATCTCAATGGCACTCTATGATTTTTTCTTTAAGTATGGGATTATTTTATCACACTCCTCAAATTATTACCTTCATGGAAATGGATTGGCAGAATCCAGCAACAAAAACATCATGAATATTGTGAAGAAGATTATTGGGGAAAACAAGAAGAGTTGGGACAACAGAATTAAGTATGTCTTGTGGGAAACCACACAACTACCAAGACCTCCACCGAAAAATCCCCTTTTGAGTTGGCTTATGGGTTAGAAGCGCACTTGCCTATAAATCTCCAGATTCCAGCATTACAAATAGCCCAACAATTTGTTACAAATAAAGAGGCATTGTAAGGGAGAATTGATCAACTCATGGAATTGGACAAAACTCGAAGAATTTCCTTCAATAAAATGGAAAAGAATCAAGAAGAGATGAAAGGAACCTTTCATCAAAAGGTCAGGAAAAGAGATTTCAAGGAAGCGGATCAGGTCTTAATGTGGGACAAGAGGAGAGAAAAACCTAGAATGCATCAAAAGTTTGACATTCTTTGGTTAGGGCCCTACAAGATAGAGGAATATCCAGAACAACCTCTTTTTACCTATCCACAACAGAAGGGAGGAGGATGCCACTACTAGTGAATGGATCTCTCCTCAAACATTATTACCAAGGCGACACATGAAATATTCAGGGCCCGATCCCCAAGTAAGTTGGTAGGCCATATTTATTTCCTTTCATTTGCATATTGATTGCTCATATTAGTTTAAATGCATTTCATATTTCATTTTTCTCTACTTTCATATTGATTCCATGCTTAGTTTATAATTTTTTGAAAAAATTCTAATTTTTTTTTTCTAGATTAGTTTTCATTTGGCTCTTTATGTATATGGACGAAGGTTGATAGAACCACCCTAGATTTGATCGTTTTTGTTTCAGTGTAGGCATAGGTATACCAGGAGATGTTGTGGTTCTCATGCACTCTATGATGAGCACATGTCCCCAAGTAGGAGCCATATGTTATCCCCATTTTGTGGGATAACTAAGGAGAACATGCCTCAAGGCCCTCAGGTTGCATATATGTAGTGTCGAAAGACTACATGACAACTAATTTCCACCTGCACATACAAAATCCTAATATATAACCACATTATGATCCATTGTCATTCCATACACCACACCAACTAGCTTTTGGAAGGAAGATGGGTCTTGCTCCATGCAGTACAAGTCAAGTATTGTGGCAGGTAATCACCTTAATATTTAAGGCATTTAAACATGTTGTATTTAAGTTTCTTTTGATTATAGAACTCATGCTTGGACATTATGTATTTGACCTTGTTTCACTTTGGTGTGTGTCATAGGTTTCCTAGTAAGTGGCCAACCTTTTGGGAAGGGTTTGTGACTAGGGGTCCCTTAAGGGATTATCGTACCATTCCTGACCATACTTACCACTTTTCGCTCATTACACTCCCATCATATTGTCCTCCTCTAGGTCCTTTGAATTTAGTGACCCAAGAAGGGCATATACCTCATTTGATGGGAAGAGGGAGATGAAGGCCCAAAGGGATTTTTGTTGGGTAAAAAGATAAAATCCTAGACATAGACATTCCATATGCTTCACCCAATGATCCCTCGAGAAAGAAATGAAACGCTTCTCTGTAAGAAAAGGGGGACCTACAAAAATAACTGATGATGAATGCTTAAAGGGTTAGTTGGAGGATGGGAGGTATCATCACAAGGCAGACTATCATGATTATGGGTATTTATTGGTATGACATTACCATCAACTGGTCACCAAGCTAGGGTGGTGGCTCTCAGTTACACAATTGAGGGAAAGGGGGTCTCATCATGAGCCAACCTTCTCATTTTCGCGAGCTATTTGTGAATGACATTGTCATTATTTGGACACCACGACAGGACAATGGATTTCAACTCGTTCCTAAAAACATGAAATAATCAAAGGATGGAAATAAGATTCACTTGGAGAAAGTGCATCGCAAACAAAGGTGCCACACACCCTCTACAAAAGACACCCATGAATGAGATAATATGACCCCCTGTATGTCATGAAAATCATCGACCTATGAAGTCTAAAACCTTTCCACCTCATCATCCACTACATAAATTTGAAATGCCATCCTTGGGAACATCCCGTACTTGAGGTCTTCGGTCTAACCAATAGGACTCCTATGACACTCCTCCCATACTTAAACTTGGTCAATTGTATAGGGCTTTGAGAATTTGATTAATTTGAAGATGCAGTTTTGATGCACATGTTTAGGTGCATTTCTTATTATATGTGGTTTACACTTGTCATGATATCTTTGACTTGAGCATTTCTTATTATATGTGGTTTACACTTGTCATGATATCTTTGACTTGATATATTGGAGGGCGTACCCTTTTGTTTTGCAGGACCTTTCTTGGTGGCCAATTTTGGGAGAACAAACCTAGTTTGGGCTTCTATGGGGAAATAATCCCACAGGATGGATTCCTAGGGCACACATGCTAAATGATATATATGTGCCTTTGGATGCCTATAAGACATCATGACAGGCCTAACCTAGCCTCTAGCACCCAAATGACCTACCTAGGAGAGGCAAAATGTCACCTCCTTGAGGGTTGACATCATGAAGGGGCTAGGGTTTGGTGATGATGGAGCTGCACATTGACACTTGGCATATTTTTACTGGATGAGGCATGAGGAAGTCTTGGTGCATGAATAGGAAGCTCAAGGATCCCCAACGACTTCCATGTTTTCTCCAACAACTTGCCCAAGTGCCAAAACGTCCCCTAAAGGGGTGACGTCATCTTACTTTAGGGTTTCTTTTGTGAAAAAGTGAATTTTAAAGATCAATTGTTTGATATTATTTTGATGCAAGGCGTAAGATAAGGGTTGTGGACCCCTTATCTTATGTTTTACCTTTTCTAAGTGGACAAACTATGTGATAAACATTTTGTATAAATAGAGATCATGTGAATCTCTTTTCATAACATAACTCTCCCATTCTAAGAAGTATTTGGATGAAATTTTTGATAATCTTGGTGTTTATGGTGTTTCTCTCTTGTTAAATGTCTTGTTGTGAATGTCTCTTAGTTAATGGATGAGGAGGAGTGATGCGCACCCCCTAAATACTTTCTCTCTTGACTCTTGGATGAATTTTGCATGGAAAACTAGGGTTTGATATCTCATTTCTTGGATTAGGTAAGGAAAAATATGCATATGTTATTTATTTATTTCTTATTTTGGTTATTGTTGGTGGAAACCCTAGGGAGGAGTATGTTGGATACACTCTCCATCATTTCTTCATCTTATTGTTAAGTTTATAAGTATTTTCTTGAGTAAGGGTTGCTAGGAGAAATACGAGTTTGTATACCCTCCTAGATTTACCCTAAGTCGGTTGGCATACCCTAGGGAGTAATGGGATTTACACCCATAGGGTTTTTTTTTATCTAAATTTTTCTTTAAATACCCCATTCACACAATTTTAAAGGCGCCATTCTAAATATTTTTGCATTGGAGAAATAAAATAGTGCATTGGGAAACATGATTTCTTGCCATATTAACTTTTTGCAATTTGGGTTTTGTTTCTTATGCCTAGAGAACCTCTTAACCACTAGGGTGCCCCCTCTAAAGGGGTATTGCTTGTTTCTTTTACAAACATCCATCTTCATCTGTTAGGGTTGCAGAAACCCTAATCTAATTTCTTCAATAACTCTTAAATCAACCACTAAAAGTTGCTCAAAGTTTGTACACATAAGCTACTAAGCCTAGTACACTTCTTGGAAAAGTTTGGGGGAATTTTAGTGGTTAATATTCTTGATATAATAACTTGTTTGTTACATACATAACGCTGATTTATATTTCTACATAAAGTGTTTAAAATATCCTTACCTTTTTATGCTAGTATCTTGGTCTTTAAATCTTCAGTTTCACTAGTGTTTAGCTAGTTTATCTCTTGCATCTTTCACTTGATTTCTAGCACTTGTTTAGCATCTTATTGTTCCATTACATTGCTGATATATATTGTTACTAACAGATTCTATTATTGAAAGCAATATTAACTTTCTTTTCCAATTGATATATTTCATTGTATCTTGGTTTTCCTTGTGGTACTTGAGGAGGTATTATCTCTTTGCAGGTCACTCAAAATCTTGGAAACCCCAATCATCCTTCAAGACGCATTACCAATTTCCCATTTCCATATAGAAACTTGAATTTTAGGGGCATCCATTCATACATCACATTTTATGCCTCAATCCCCCCTAGGGTCACGGGGATTCCCCCTTTGAGGTGACTACCTCACCTCTAAAGTGACAGGAACACCTACCTAAGGTGACATTGGATAGGTGCTCTCTTAGTTTTCTCCATTTTGGTGGTTGGGTTGGGATTTTACCAACCTACAATTTGTGTGATAACAGCTGGCATCAACACTCCTAAAACTCTCAAGATAGAAGGATATATCAAAAAGAAAAAGGTAATAGTGTTGATTGATTCTAGTAGTACTCATAACTTCATTAATTGAAAATTATCCAAACTTCCCAATTTTTTTTATATATCCAACACCATAGTTTCAAGTAAGGATTGTAGATGGAGGTGCCATAAATTGTTCAAGGAAGTGCCAGAGTATTAAGCTTACTATGGGGGAGTACTTGTTGGATAGTCCCATGATTGCAATACAAATGGGTGATGTTGATGTTGTATTAGGGGTCCAATGGTTATAATGATTGGGAACAATGACTCTTAATATGCAAGACGTTTTCATGATATTTTCCTTAAAAGGAAAGGAAAATTAACTTAGAGGTATTCAAGCGAAGACCTCTAAAGTGATAATCTCTAATAGCATGAAAAATTTGATAAAAAAAAAATGGGACACCATGGTGTAATTGCACAATTGTGCTCACTAGATTTTCAAACATCTAGACCCCCTGCTCATGTGGATCACCAAAAATTTATCAACAATCAATCTAAGGTATTTGGAGATATGCCTAAAGGTATTCCGCATCCTTGAGATCATGACCATGCTATTCATTTGCAACCAAGAAGTGTACCACCTAACATCATACTTTACAAGTACCCATATGGACAAAAGAGTGAGATTGAGCATATGCTTAAAGAAATGTTAGAGGATGTAATCATTCAACCTAGCCAAAGTTATTTCTCTTCACCAATGGTGATGGTTTACAAAAAGGAAGTTTCATGGCATATGTGTCCATATTATAGAGAGACCAACAAAATGGCCATTAAATATAAGTTTCCAATTCCAGTCATTGATGAATCAGTAGATGAATTGCAAGCACTTTTATTTACCAATTTGGATCTTCATTCTAGATATCATCAATTCAGAATGAGGAAAGAAATTCCCAAAACAACCTTTAGAATACATTAAGGTCATTATGAGTTTTTAATGACGCCATTTGGCCTCACTAAAGCACCTTCCACATTTCAAAGCTTAATGAATTATATTTGCAAACCCTTCCTCAAAACATTCATGTGAGTATATACTAATCTAAAACAAATCTTGGGAAGATCATGTACAACATATTGACATGGTACCAAAAGTATTGGAAGAGAAAAAACCTATGTGAAAATCCTTCCATGTGTGCCTTTAGGGCTTAGGAAGTGGAATATTTAGGTCATATTGTATCTCATGAAGGCATCAAAGTGGACCCTAACAAAATTAAAGGTATGATGGAATGGACAATTCCCAAATCCTTAAAGAATCTTAGAGGATTCTTAGGATTGACAGGCTATTACCACAAGTTTGTCAGGAATTATGGTTAAATAGAAACACCTCTAACAACATTATTAAAAAAGGAGGCACTTTGTTGGACTCAAGAAACAACCAAATATTTTGAAAAACTTAAGGATTCTATGTGTACAAATCTATTCCTGACCATGCCTAACTTCACAAAAACCTTTATTGTGGAGTGTGATGCCTCAAGGCATAGAATTGGTGCAGTTTTGATGCAAGAAGGAATGTTCCTTTCCTTTGAAAACCACCAACTTAAAGGAAATAACTTACTAAAACCCATTTATGAAAAGGAAATATCAGACACATTGCATGAAATTAAGAAATGGTGCCCCTACCTAATAGGAACACCCTTTAAGGTTGAAATTGCATGATAGTTTGAAGTACTTCTTGAACAACAATTATATTTAGAAGAACAACAAAATGGGTTACAAAGATGCTACGTTATGACTTTGAAATTATCTGTAAAAATGGAAAACAAAATGTGGTATCATGTACACTTTCAAGGGAAGAAGAAGACACATAGGGCTTACTTTGTGCTATTTCCATTCCACAATCTAATCGGGTAGAAGAATCAAGGATAGAATGGAAGCAATATCAAACTATATGCAATATCATTCAACAATTACAAGAGGAACTGAGTGGATTAGATAACTTTGTGTGGAATAATGATTTACTGTGGTATTAAGATTGCCTATATTTATGTAAGAATTCCCAACTCAAATAGAATGTCATTTTTGAATTACACACTCCTCCCATAGGAGGACATTCAAGGTTCCTAAAAACTTACCACATGATCAAGAAGGATTTTTCTATGAAGGTATTAAAACTAATGTTCAAAATTTTGTGGTTGAATGTTTAGTTTTCCAATGGAATAAGGAAGAGACAATCAAGATCCCAAGTCTCCTACAACCATTATCCATACCAAGTCAACATTGGGAACATTTCTTAGTGGATTTTATTATAGGTCTATCCAAGTCCGAAGGAAAGAATGCCATCATGGTAGTGGTGGATAATCTCACAAAATATGCCCATTTTTGCTCTCTTTCTCTTCCTTTTAAAGAAAGCATAGTAGCTACAACATTCATGGAAATAGTTCAGAAACTACATGGGATCCCCAATATTATTGAAAGTGATAGAGATCCAATTTTCACTGGTAATTTTTGGACTGAATTATTTTTTTGTTTGGGTACACAATTGGATCACAACTCATCTTACCATCCTCAGTCTGATGGGAAAAATGAGATTGTGAATAAATTCCTAGAAGGGTGTCTTCGTTGCTTTTATTTTGAAAAATATATATATAATGGGTCAATTGTTTTCCCTTGGCATAATGGTGGTGCAACACGTCCTTCCATACTTCATCAAAAATTTCCCCATTTATGGAACTTTATGTATATCATCCTCCATACATAGCATCACCCTTGAGAGGGAAATTGAAGGTTCAAGCAATGGAGGACCACATAGAGCACCAACAAGAGGTTCTCAAACTATTGAAGGACAATTTGGTTACAAAAAAATAGAATGAAACAAAAAGTAGATCAATGTCGCAATGAAAAGAAATTTGAAGTGGGGGATTGGGTATTTATGAGGATACAACCATGCAAACAAATGTCCCTCAAGAAACAAAATAAGGACAATATATTAGCACCCAAGTTATATGGTCCCTATAAGGTGTTATAGATAATTGGAAATATGGATTACAAATTGGAGTTTCCTCCATCTTCATGTGTACATCCAATCTTCCATGTTTCTTTCTTAAAGAAGATAATAGGAAACAAGATCCTAGTTCAAACTATTTTACCATAAATTAATGAAGAAGGGAAAATTATACTAGAACCAGAAACAATCCTTGAAATAAGGATCAATCAACTATGAAATTGAGAAATTATTGAGTTCCTTGCATCGAGTGGAAGAACCTACCAGTAGAAAAGGTAGCATGGGAAGATGAGTTTTTCTTGCAGAAACATACATATCTAATCAAGTGTTGAGAGGAAAACTTGTTTGAAGAGGAGGAGCATGTTAATCCCTAGATAATGTGATCCAGATTATATTGAGAACGAAATGAAGGAAGAGATACAAAAAGGAAACACAAAGAGATATCGCAAGAAACACAATAATACAACTAACTAAAATTCTATTAATGAATGTAATATAAAAGACTATAAAGTGCAAAGCACACAAACTAGATAGAATGGTGGTAGCTTATCCCTAAAGGGAGAGATGTGTCAAATACACTAATCATTTGCAAGAAGCTTTACATAACACTCCATTGCATGATTAAAGGACCTCCTTCACCTTGATTATATATGAGAGAGTGAGAGGA
>CBVK0102818158.1:0-34868 GCA_900067695.1 Picea abies
ACAATCCAGATTCCAAACAATGACCAAAGTGGTTTCCTATGCAAAGGGTATGACCCTAGAAAGTTGACATATCAACTAGGCTCTCTTAGGCATGCATTCCTTTCACCACCTTAATGCCTACAATTAAAGTTTTTTGTATTTTAGGGGTTTTTTCCTCTTAGGGTTTTTGGCACTATGATAGAAATGTAGTTTCAACCTCTTGTTATGGTGTTTTTATGAATTTGTGTAGCCCTCACATCTCCTCTCAAATATGATCTACCAACATTCTAGCCACTTTGTATTGCTATGTACTTTGCATTGTTTCTCACCATTTGATCCATTAATACCTTCTTTTTTTTCAGTATAATACTCTACGTTCAATATTGGGTCTTTTGTTAAATCGCTACAATATTGTGATATTTCATTTTATTATTAATCCAAAATTTCATATCAATGGTATTAGAAAAATTTTGTATTTGTTGTTTTTCCATGAATGCCCCTCATGGAGTTAGGGTACAATGAGTTGGGCCTCAAAATAATTGATCCTAGTGAAAACTTTCCTCACTGACCCAAGTGGTCTCCCATGGTTGATAAAGTTAACAAATATGATTGAAAAAGAGTACATATCATGTTTTTTCTCCAAAAATACCTTGAGTAATAGAGGAATGAGATGATGGACCATTTTTTCTAGGTCCTTTGACAACTCCCAACATCAATGGAGGAACCTTCAAAAGGTTGTTATTTTAGAGGAATGACACACTTCAAGGTATAAGTTAATTTTTATATCCCTTTATTTAAAGGCAATATATATATGAAAAATCTTTGGAGAGATGTCTATATATGCTAGAGGACTATTTCTATGTTCACAATTTTTCAATAGTGAGAAGATTACTTTCACACTTCCAAAGTTCTTTCCCCATGTCAAATATCGGTGGGATAATTACTAGGTGGAACATATTAGAACAAATCCATTATTTGGGTCATATTATTTCAGAACAAGGTATAACAGTAGATCTAGAAAAGATTGAAGCCATTAGAGGATGGCCAACACCCAGAAATGTTTCAGAAATCATATCTTTTATTGGATTAGCCGGATACTACAGGAGGTTTATATCGGGGTTCTCTAAGATTTATCATCCCATAACTTCTTTACAAAATAAGGGAATCAAGTTTGAATGGAAAACATAGTGTGAAGAGAATTTTAATTTTTTAAAGGAATTACTTACTAGTGCACCTATTTTAAAGATTGCTAACCCAAATGAGAATTTTTTGGTATGTACAGATGCATGCAAGGAAGGACTTGGTGGAGTCCTCACTAAAAATGGACATGTCATTGGTTACGAGTCCATAAAACTCAAAGAACATGAGAGGAATTATTCCACATATGATTTGGATCTTGTTTCCATAGTTCATGCATTGAATATGTGGAGGCATTATCTCATGGGAAAAAGATTTGAATTAAGAACANNNTGAATATGTGGAGGCATTATCTCATGGGAAAAAGATTTGAATTAAGAACATACCATAGTTGTCTGAAATATCTTTTTGAAAACCAACTTTGAATGCTAGGAAAACAAGATGGCTAGAATTTTTAAGTGAGTGTGACTTTGACATCAAGCACATCAAGGGAAAAGAAAATAAAGTTGTTGATGGACTCAGTAGAAGAGTACATCTCATGCATGCTACAACTGTTAGTATGCATCGGACAGATTTAACGAGCATAATTTTAGATGTCATTGTTACAAATCAACATTACCTATAGGTAAAAAAAAGTTTACAACAATAAAACATACAACAAAAAATTAAAGAGTATGAGATTAAGGAAGATGGATTACTCATGCATAAGAATAGAATTTATGTTCCTAGTTCTGGAGAACTTAGGAATTTGGTATTAAAAGAAATGCATAATGTTCCATATACTGGACATCCTGGCTACCAGAAAACAATTCTAGCAGTAAGAAGCCAATTCTTTTGGCCATGAATGAAGATGGATGTTGTTGATTACATTTCCATATGTGCGGAATGTTAGAGAGTAAAATCTGAGCATAGACACCCAATGGGTTTGTTTCAACCATTGACAATTCCAGAGAATAAATGGGAAGTGGTAACCATTGATTTTATAACTAAATTTCCCAGGACAACAAGGAAACATGATTCCATAATGGGTTGTGGATAAATTGACAAAGACTACTCATTTTTCTCCTATGAAAATGACTCATACAATAGTTAATATTGCAGAAATTTACATGAGGGAAATTGCTAGGTTGCATGGGATACCTAAGGCAATTGTTTCAGACAGAGATACAAAGTTTACTTCAAATTTCTGGAGGGGATTATTTAAGGGGTTTGGTACAAATATGAATTTTAGCACAACATGCCATCCACATTCATATGGGCAGACAAAGAGAGTCAACCAAGTGATTGAAGACATGTTGAGAATGTATGTGATGGATAAACCATCTATGTGTGAAGACTCCTTGCATTTTGTTGATTTCTCCTATAATAATGTGTATCAAGATTCATTGAAGATGAACCCATTTGAGGTTTTGTATGGTAGAAAATGAAATACCCCAGTGAGTTGGGGAAACCCAACAGACATAGTAGTACTTGTGTTAGAATTTCTCAAGGACATGGAAGACCAGTTGGTTAGAATTAAGCAGAATTTAAAGGTAGCTCAAGATAGATAGAAACTTTATGCAGATAAGAATAGGAAAACTAAAGAATAAAGTGGGGGAGCATGTTCTTTTAAAATTGAAGACCAAGAAGATCTCATTGAAGTTGGGTAGCTATACAAAGATAACAACTAGACTCCGTGGTCCATTTGAGATCTTGGATAGAAAATGGGTAGTTTCATATATGCTTGCATTTCCTTCTTCCATGAATGTGCATATTGTATTTCATGTCTCCTTGACGAAAAAGTATATACGTGATCCTAACCATGTTATTGATTGGACTTTGATTCAGGTAGTGCCAGAGGGAGACTTCCAGGTCCAGGCAGTGCGCATATTGGACAAAAATGTCAAAATGCTCTGGACTCAAGCTATAAATATGATAAAAGTTTAGTGGACCTGCTACAGTTCTGAAGATGCTACTTGGGAGCATGAAGATCCCATGCAGACAGAGTACCCACAACTTTTTGAATAAATTTTGGAATTTTTATTTTTGTTTTGTAAATGCACTGAGGACAGTGCCAAAATAAGGGGGAGGGGAATGAAATTGCTCAAAAAAATGAAATTGAAAAGATGGTATAAGAATTACTAGAGGAGGGGGTAATTTTCCCTAACACCATCCCCTATTCTTCTCATGTGGTGATTGTCTTAAAGAAATAAGGTACTTGGTGCATGTGTCCTAATTTTAGTGCTGTAAATAAACTGACCATCAAAGATAAGCTTCCCATTCCTATCATTGATGATCTATTGGATGAACTCCAAGGTTCTTATGTCTTCACCAAATTAGACCTATGCTCTGGTTATCACTAGATCCATATGAAGGAGGGAGATATTATGAAGACTTCTTTCAGAACTCATGAAGGACATTATGAATTCTCGGTCATGCCTTTTGGGCTTTGCAATGCCCCATCCACCTTCCAAAGTCTTATGAACAAAATATTGAAACCTTACCTTCGACAGTTTATCCTAGCTTTCTTTGATGACATTCTCATCTACAGCTGCACTTACGATAGCCACCATCTGTATGTGGAAAAATTCCTTCATTTGTTGCATCACAACCAATTGTTCATCAAAAATACCAAATGTTCCTTTGGAACCAACAAAGTCCAATACTTGGGACACATTGTGGATCGAGAAGGGGTAAAAGTGGACCCCAAAAACATACAATCTATGCAAGAGTGTCCACGAACCATGACTTTAAAGTGCCTAAGGGGTTTTCTCGGTCTCACTGGCTATTATAGGAATTTTTCCCACCATTATGACATAATTGCTAATCCTTTGACCAATCTTCTTAAGAAAAATGCATTTCATTGGACACTTGTTTTTGAGCAATCCTTCATGGAGTTAAAGAGGGACATGTGCACTATTGTCCTAGCCACCCCTGACTTCAAAAATACCTTTCTAGTGGAATCAAATGCTTCTGGCACTGGTCTAGGTGCAGTGCTCACACAAGATGATCGACCTATGTCCTTTACTAGAAAAGCATTGAGTAGCCGCAATCTAGGTAGATCTACATATGAAAAAGAAATGATGGTCATTCTCTATACAGTGCACACGTGGAGATCATATCTTTTGGGGCATCATTTCCATATCAAAATAGATCACCATAGTCTGAAGTATTTTTTGGAGCAACGATTATCCTCCCTAGATCAAAACAAGTGGTTGACCAAAATGTTGGGTTATGATTATGAAATCATATATAAAAAGGGAAAAGAAAACATAGTAGTAGATGCATTGTGTAGGCAACATGAGGAGTAAATATCCCTCTTTTCCTTATCCTTATTGGTTCTTGATTGGATTGAAGAAGTACACCAAGAGTGGATAAATCGATTGAATCTATCCCTACTAATTCAGCACCTTCAGGAGGACCCTAATCCTCCCATCAGCTACACTTGGCAGGACAATATTATCAGATATAAGGATCACCTAGTTCTATCACCCTCATCCACACTCAAGCTGAGGCTCTTAAATGAGTTGCACTCATCAGCTATTACAGTTCATTCAGGCTTCCAAAATACCTATGCTCGTGCATGTCGTTCTTTTTTCTGGGAAGTCATGAAGGAGGATATCCTTAACTTTTTCACTGAATGTGAAGTGTGCCAACATAATATAGGTGAAACTATCAAGTCTCCAGGAGGTCTATAACCCCTACCCATTCCAAATTCTATGTAGATAGACATCTCCACAGAATTTATAGTGGGCCTTCCTAAATCTAGGAACAAGTCTGTCATCATGGTGGTGGTTGATCGCCTCTCCAAGTATGCTCATTTTTGTGCCTTACCCCACCCTTTCACACCAAAACTAGTAGCACATATTTTCCTTGATCATATTTTCAAGTTACATGGCATGCCCACCTCTATTGTATCTGATCGTGACCCAAATTTCACTAGCACATTTTGGCAAGAGCTATTTAAATTGCAGGGCACCCAACTGAACATGAGCACAGCCTATCACCCCTAGTCAGATGGTCATACGGAAGTACTCAAAAAATGTTTGGAAACCTACTTGGGGTGTTTTTCTTAAGACAAACAACACTAATGGGTGCAATGAATCCCCTCCAAATGGTGGTAAAATACTTCCTATCATACGACCACTAAAATGACCCCATATGAAGCAGTGTATGGCCAATGCCCACCTACAGTCACTACATATATTTCAGTCACATCAAAGGTCCAATGTATTGATACAATGTTGCAACGTCAAATAGCCACCCTAGAGGCTCTAAAGGATAACCTCCACATGGCCCAAAATCACATGAAGCAATAGAGGGGCCAACATCATTCAAAAAGGGTTTTTTAGGAAGGTGATAAGGTGTTTCTTAGGCTCCAACCTTACAAAAAATCATCTCTCAAAGCCCAGGGACATCACAAGATACCACCCAAGTTTTATGGGTCCTACCAAATCATCAAGCATATTGGTTCAATGGCATACAAATTATCCCTTCCAGCTACTTCCAAAATCCATTTGGCGTTTCATGTTTCTTGTCTGAAGAAAGTAGTCAAAAAAAAATTGCAGGCTCCAAACCATCCTTCTGGAATTATATGAAGAAGGATCCCTTTGGCTCCAACCGAAAGCAGTCCTCAATTCACGTGAATGCCAGTTGTGTGGTAGAAATATCAAGGAAGTTTTGATCAAGTGGCAGGACACCTCACCAGAGGATGCAACTTGGGAACCAACAACCATACTCCAGCAGTTTTTGCACCTTCAACCTTGAGGACAAGGCTTCTTTTGAAGGGGGAGGGCATGTTAGGATCCGATCCTAACCCATCTTCATGGGTAATTATCTAGTACAATGTGATTTCTATGTAATAAAGGACAACATTAATTAATAAGTCCTAATAAATAAAGGAGAATAAGTTAATGTAAGAAGACCTAATCAAATCTTTCGCTTCTAGAAAGATATTCCTCTAGAAGTTTCCTTAGAAGGTATAATTAGTATAAATAAGAGTAGGATCTATTGGATATTTTGTATTGGATATTATTGTAATAGATCTCTACTCTGGTTGAGGTTTCCCCCTCGAAGATGCAAGTGAACATTGTTATCATTAATAAAGGTTATCTTTGTGGTGTTATCCTAGTATTAATCTAATATTGTTCTAGATATATCATCATTGTTTTGCCATTTCTTGCTATATATTTATGTTCTACATATTATATTATATTTGGAATATTGCATTAGATCTAGCATAGATTTGACATTCCTAGTGTTTGAAGGTATGATATTGGTATTTTTTGTTCTCTTGTGAGTAGGAAGTAGGTGGAAGGAGTTGGAACAAGGTTTTTTGAGCTACAATAGACTTGAATACAAAGGGACAACCATTGAGAACCAGGTTTGAATCATTCTCTTCCCTTCTTATTGCATAATTTAGGATCACATCTAGTATATCTAGAGAACAACCTTATTTTTTTCTATCATATAGTATGTCTTGGATCATAGAAATATACGAGGGATTTATGACCTATTCCTAGGGTGGATTTCTCTGTAACAGGCCTCAAATAGGCTCCAAAAATTGATGGATCCTAAATATTCAAACTGGGACCTACCCCTAAAATGGGCCCTTGATCTAGATTTATGAGCAAAATTGAATGAATAACAAACTGAATAAAATAACACAAAGATATGGAGAACAACAACAAATATCTAGTGAACAATAACTTCTATTGAATAAATAAAATAGGTTGTAACTATAAAACTGTAGAAGTGAAAACAACTTGTACGAATTGTGGTAGCTATCTCTAAGAAGAGATGCAGCTGCTACACACATCCGTTTGAGTAGAATGATCACAATGAGGCTGCAGAGGCATTTTTAACATTACTCATGAATGCCAAAACCCTAGACATCCAAAAAATTAACCCTAGGAGATGAAACACCAAAAGTTATGTGGGCCCCGATGGGTAAGTTGGTACCTCAACTTCCCGGGCTCTTAACTTTTGCATACAACCTCCATTTTAAGCACATTATAGCTTGTTGGAAAGGTATTATTGAGAGCTACACATTATTCCATCAAAATTTGATTTTGTCTATAGTTTGACTGTGGCAAGACAAAAAAACACTGTTTAGGGCCCCAAAACGGCCCTGGAAGTACAAAAACATGTACTGAAATTAAAAATTCCAAAATAAGCCAGTTGAATTAGGTGGGAGGCCACCAATATCCACCTGGAAGTTGTGTAAGGATTCATATCCCTAGAAGCGTAGAACCCACAATTACAAATAATTACATAAGAACGTGTTGTACTAAAAACTGTCAAGAGGGGTAAGTAGGAATAGGTGCGTGGCCACCAATATCCACCTGGTTTAGTTCTCCCCCTTATAAATAAATGGTCTCCATTGCATTGAGTGCACCCATCATGTGAGGAAATTTATACTAAATTTGGTTCTTGGTGATCCACTTGCCTTGGTGCAGGAGTTGCCCTGCCTTGACAACCCGATAAAGTTGGATCCTTTGCTGGTGAGTGCCCTTGACCAGTGTGTCCACTATATGATCAGTGAATGCATGTTCCATGTAGTCAGGGTTGATATTTGTTGGTTTCAAATGTTCTATGATCTTCGAGGTGTCAAATAATGGTGGAAAATATGGTCAAAGGAGGTCCACATTGAACATTGGGTGTAAGTCAAGGAAGGCGAGAGTGTTGAGCTCAAAATAATTGTCACCCAAAACCTTGGTGATAGTGTAAGGACCATAGAGAAGTGAACAGAGCTTCTGATGGGGACCTGTAAGGTGTTATTTCTACAAATGTAACCAGACCTTGTCTCCCACTTGAAACTTGTGCAATAGTTGGTGTTGATCATGGCGTTGCTTGTACTTAGCGTTGGCTTTCTGCAAAATATCATGAACCTGTTGGTAGATGTGTTGAATTTGCTCAATGAATCCATTGGCTTTGTCGGCCTCAGACTGAGCATGGAAAGAATATTTTTGTTTTTTTTTCAAGAGGTAGTGCAACATCAATGGGACCCAAGGGTTGGAATCCCAACCCCACCTGAAAGGGGCTATGGCCAGTGGAGTTATGAAGAGCCATGTTGTAGCTATGTTGAACATAGGGAAGACTTGCATCCCATGTATGCAGATGCTTAGAGTTATACATGGGTAGGATTTGAAAAATCATCCAATTAATGACCTTTATTTGGCCATTGGTTTGAGGGTGGAAGGCAGTGGATTTAGTGAGCTTGGTGTCCAATAGTGACGAGAGACTCGACCAAAATGTGATGAGAAACTTTTTGTATCGATCAGATATAATGGTCAGTGGTATCCAAAAATGGAACCACACTCATTCGAAGAAGATATTAGGAGTATCTTCCACTGTGATGCTCTTCTTGCAGGATGTGATAATGGCCATCTTCAAAAATTGATCAACCACCACAAATACATAATCATTTCCTTTCTTGGTGGACGGAAGGCCAGACATGTAATCCATTGAGATGGATTCCCAAGGACTCTTGGGAGTAGGAAGAGGGGTGTATAAGCCTTGATTATTTATGGTTGGCTTGGCAATGGCACAAGAAGTACAAGATCTGATATACTTGTTGATGTCCTGACGAATTTTTGGAAAATAATTTTTTTTCTAGAATGACCATAGTTTTCTCCACACAAAAATTTCTTTCCATATGACTAAAATGATCCTCCCAAATCAACTTTGCATTCTCGCTTGCAAGAACACATAGATGGCCCAGATGGCATAATAGTCCATCCTGAATTTGAAAATTGGTGACATTCACACATGTAGCCAAGAGATGATAGGTGGTGGCGAAGTCAGGATCTCGTTGATAAAGTTGTGGCCACTCAGATGCCTCATTCCCACATGAATGGAGCATGGTGGTGAGTGAAGCTACGGGAGGTCGATTGAGGTAGTCAACAACACAATTTGTGCTCCATGTCTTATACTTGATGTTGACATGGAACTGTTGCAGGTAGGTGGACCATTTTTTATGGTGTTGGTTCTACAACTTCCCTTATGTCTATATGAACTACAGAGGCTTTTGATTAGTGGGGATGATTGTCTCCTTTCCCAGAATGTAATGTTTCCATTGACGACAAGCTTGCACAATGGAATACATTTCCTTGTCATAGGTGGGGTATTTTTGGCGGTATCTGAGAGTGTCTCACTATGGTATGTTACTGGATGACCATGATGAGTGAGAATTACACCTACAACATAGTCGGATGCATCAGTCTCAATATCGAATGATTTTTGAAGATAGGGTAAGGAGAGTATTGGATTTGAGCACAAGTGATGCTTCAGATCATCAAATTCTCGTTGTTGTGCCTTCACCCATGCAAAATTTTCCCTGCCACCACCCTTGGTCACTTCGCTGAGGACCCATTCAATATGGGAGAATCCCAACATGAACCATCGGTAGAAGTTGGCAAGTACCAAGAGGCTTCAAAGTTCTGTTAATGTAGTTGGGGTTGGCCAGTCACGAATGACTTGGATCTTAGCTGGATCCATATGTACCTCATACTCATCAACAATGTAGCCCAATTATTGGACCCTATTCATGCCAAAGGAGTGTTTTTACAAGTTGGAATATAGCTTGTGCTGCCATAGAGTGCTCAAAACCTGTTCAATATTCTACATGTGCTCCTTCCAAGTTCTGTTGAAGATGAGGATGTCATCCAAATATACCACCACAAAAGAGTTGGTGAAAGGTCTCAATACATCATCCATCAAACTCATGAAAGTGGATGGTGCATTTGTTAAGCCAAAGGGCATGACCAACCATTCAAAGAGACCTTCTTTACATTTGAAAGTTGTCTTCCATACATCAGTTAGTTCGATGGGAACCTGGTGGTAGCCAGACTTTAGGTCAATCTTGCTGAAGAAAATTTCCCCCTTGAGTTGGTCAACAAGGTCATCAATTCATGGAATTGGGTACTGGTTCGTGACTGTGATTTTTTTTAATGCTCTGTAATCAATGCAGAGTTGCCAGGTCCTATCTTTCTTCTGTACCAGTACATTCGGGATTCAGAAAGGGGAGGAGTTGGTTCTGATGTGCCCCTTTTGAAGAAAATCTTGGATTTGATGCTTGATTTCATCATTTTACATTAGGGAGCGACGATATACTGGTTTATTAAGCAGAGGTGCATTGGGGGTTAGATCAATTATATTTTTGACTTGGCAGTGCATTGATACCCTAGTGGGTGAGGAGAAGATGTCTCTGCACTCTTCCACGATCCTGTCCACTTTCTTCTGCTGCAAAGAGAGGCTCTGTGTAGAGGCCACAGATGTGGCGGCAACCTTCTACTTATTATGAGCAAGGATAAAAAAGAAGACGAACTTCCTGGTCTGTGAAATGATCTTACTGCATTGCTTATCAAAGATTAAAGAAATAGTGGTAGGTAGCGTTACCTCTGGTATCCTGTACAATTGTCTACCTAAAGTAATAATAACATTGTAGGGTCTAGACTCATACACAACATGTCACTTCCACAAATATGGCTATCCTAAAAGAACAACACAAACTTCAAGGGGAGCAATATCAAACAATACTCGTCTTTGAAGGACTTGATTCCATAGGGAATATGACACTGTTGGTTGATGCAGAGATCTATTCCTTAGCAAAGTCAATCGATGGTGTAGGGTTTCAGGTGTGGTTTCATTGACCGATCGAACCGCTTGATGACCTTTGTTGAGATCAATTTATTCTAAATTCCGCTATTGATAATGAATCAGAGACCCCTTTACCCACATATGTGAGTGAAAGAGGCATTCCCCTTCGTTTGGTTCTTCTGGTTTGCTTGGCTAGACTTTGGTGCTAACAAAAGTGGCTCTGGTTTGGCATCGATAATCTGGTTCCCTCCTTTTGGATTTGATTCGGAGTCAGAATATACCTATGACTTGAAATCTTTCAGCTCGACCACCAGTGACTTCTTGGAGTGACATTCTTTGATGTTGTGCTAAGGGATTTTATGGTATTCACACCATTTTCCCGTGTCCTTTGACTTCTCATTACCCTTGTTGTGTTGCGGCTTGGACTGGATATCCTGAGCGTGGCCATATTTTCTTTGTCCCTTTTTTTGTGAGTTGGGATCTCCTTTTCCTTACTTCGACTTTGAGGAGTTTGTAGATCCAAACTCTCTCCTCTTCTTCTTAAATTTATGCTCGATATTGACAACATATCTATAAGCTGCACCTAATGATGTGATGTACAAAAAATCCATTTTTGTTTGAATATATCAATGCATACAACCACAATATTTGAGCACCAGATGTCGTTCATAGTATTTGATACCCAATTTGGTGTGTAGGGTATGGAAAATATTTGTGAAATGTGGTACTTTTTGGTCCCTTTCCTGACGTAGCGTGGTCCATCTTGTGTACTGGTCCTCGTGGCTTCCAACATGGTAGTACTGTTCTTTAATGACATCCCTTAAGGAATCCCATGTTGGGGAGACCAAAAATATTGCATATTCCTCTATGGCCCTTTGCTCAGAGTAAGTATCCCACCAGTCCTTAACATGGGGGATGACCATGAGGAGTGCAAAAGTAATCTCTTCCCTGTCGAAAAAATTGTGCACCGAAAAATACCCTTCGAGCATATTCAACCATTTATCTACAACATCCACATCTATCAGTCCTTCAAATAAGGGAATATCAAAATTTACTTGTACCTTGAAGGGAGTTGCATGGCCGCTTGATGAAGATGTGTCTCCTGTGGGCAGTCACCAAAGGATCTGTGCAAAGTTGTCCATCATTTTGTTCCTTTGTCGTGCAAGGGATTCCTCGAGCAACATTTTAAAAGTATCTCCTACTCCAACATATTTCTTTTCATTCCCCATGGGTTATTGTCGAGATCGGTGCGTTCAATATTGCAAAGGCTCGATTAGTTCGAGTCCCAACTTCTTTTACCCGGAATATGTCAGGGACATGCACAAAGAAAAATAAATAAAGAGAAGACCGATATGGTACCACTGATCCAGATTTATGAGCAAAGCAAAATGAATACAGACTGAATATAATAACACATAGATATGGAGAACAAAAACAGATATCTAGTGAACAATAACTTCTATTGAATAAATAAAATAGGTTGAAACTGTAAAACTGAAGAACTAAAAACTTGCTCAAATGGTGGTAGCTATTTCTGAGAAGAGATGTGGTTGCTACACGAATTTGTCTGAGCATAATAATTACAATGAGGCTAAAGAGGCCTTTTTAATATTACTCATGAATGTCCAAACCTAACCCTAGGAGATGAAATGCCAAAAGTTATGTGGGCCCCAATGGGTAAGTTGGTACCTCAACTTCCCAAGGTCGTAAATTTTGCATACAACCTCCGTTTTAGGTGTGTGATAGCTCGTTGGAAAGGTATTTTTGAGAACTACACAATATGCCATCAAACTTTGACTCAATCCACATTTTGACTGTGGCAAGCCAAAAAAACACTGTTTAGGGCCCCAAAACGACCTGGGAAGTACATAAAGATGTACTGACATGAAAACTTCCAAAATAAGCCAGTTGGATTAGGTGGGAGGTCAACAATATTCACCTGGAAGCTGTGTAGAGCTTCAGAAAGCCCCAGAAGTGCAGAACCCATAATTACAAAGAATTACAAAAGAACGTGTTGAACTAAAAACTGTCAAGAGGAACCAGTTGGAATAGGTGGGTGACCACCAATATCCACCTGGATCATCCCTACAATCGAATACCTATAATATTTTCACCTAGGAAGTACCAAAATAGATGAAAAATTATATAATAATGAACCATTTTTGTTCAACATGGTTCCTAAAATTCCTTAACCAATCCATAATAATGGGCATAAGTGGAATCTAACCAACAAAATACCCAAACAATCTGTGTCAGTTAAGAGTATCACATATGTTGGGTATGTGTTATATTCTTTGCATGTGTGTGTGTGTGTGGGTACGTTAGATATGATAACTACGTCTGGAAAACCCTTCACCTAGAGTTATGTTGTGTGCGTCGGGCGCTTTCCTAGGGGGGTCCCAGGGGGGTAGGTATGCCCCCCCTGGTTACGCACAACATTCAAGGTTGTGCCCCGAATTTTTTTTTTTGGGGGAAGGTTTTTGCTATTTTTAGCGTATTTGTAAATTAATCCTGGATTAAGGGATTAGGGTTTTGGTATCTACAGAATACCTAAAAACATTGTATATATTGTATGGCGAATGGGGAAATTTGATATAATGAAAATAAGAAAGGTTTTCCCGGTTGAGGCTTTCCAGTATAAAATCTCTGTGTACTCTGTGTATGAACCATTGATTAATTTCTGTATTGCTTAAGAATCTATATGCATTGCTTTACTTCGTAGGTTTAAAACTTACATGTGGTATCATAGCTCATTTTTGGCTTCAGAGGGACACCTTTGTTGCTAAGGGTTTGGCTCGGTCTTGATAGATCAAGTTTATCTTGGGTCTGTGATAAACCCAGGTTTAGTGGGAGCTTTTGCAGTGGAGATTCGAGTAAAGAAAGAGGAATGGCAAGCTCATCTAGAATCGAGATAGAGAAGTTCAATGGTAAAAAATTTGAGCTATGGAAGCTCAAGATAGAGGACCTTCTTGTAGACAAAGAACAATGGATCGTTGTGGATCCTGGTACATAGCTTACTGGTACACCATATACAAGCACACAGGTTACTGGTACACAACCTACTAGTACACAAACTACTAGTACAACAGTTACTTGTATGTCGAAGGAAGATTGGGACAAGTTGGACAGAAGAGCAAGGAGTACTATTCGACTCTGCCTGGTAGATTCGGTGTCGTTGAATGTCTCGAGAGAATCTACAGCCAAGGAACTATGGGATAAGTTACGGAATTTGTATCAATGAAAGTCCCTGGTAAACAGGTTGTTTCTTCGAAAGAAGTTGTATCATCTTAGGATAGAAGATGGAGATTCTGTGACAGAACATCTAAATGCCTTTAATACTCTGGTAAGTCAACTTGGATCTGTTAATATTACGATTGCAGAAGAAGATAAGTGTATTACTTTGTTATGTTCTTTGCCAGACTCTTGGGATAATCTGGTTGTAGCAATAGGTAGTACCACTCAATCTACATTGAAGTATGAGGATGTAGTTTCATTCTTATTATCTGAAGAGATGAGGAAAAAAAGCATGGATGGTCACAACACAGATGCTTTATTTGTAAGAGGGCGTACCCAAGACAAGAACCCTGGTAAGCCTTCAGGATGGAGATCTAAATCTACATGTAGATCTAAGTCTCCAGGAAAATATTTGAGGAAATGTTGGAAGTGTGGTAAAACAGGGCATTATAAGAAAGATTGCAAGTCTAAGAAGGTTGAAAAACCAAAGGGATTCGATAGTACCTCTTCCACGGAGGTGAAAACCTCCACTAAAGAAGGAGGTGATGTTTACCTAGCATCTACAAGTACACATGCATACCATGGTGTATGGTTGATCAACTCAGGTGCATCATACCATATGACTTCTCACAGGGAGTGGTTCTCTGAATATGAAAAATATGATGGTGGTGATGTATTCCTAGGAGATGACTCGACAACAAAAATCTTGGGACGTGGAAGGGTTAAGTTGTTGCGAAATGATGGAAGGATTAGAACTCTTCCCAGGGTTCTACACATTCCAAAACTTGCCAGGAGCCTAATATCTGTAAGCAAGTTGAGTGATGCAGGAGTGAAAACTGTATTTGAAAAGAACACTTGCAAGATGGTACGTGGAGCAATGGTGTTGATGAGGGGAGTTCATTGTGGAACTCTGTACAAGTTGTTGGGAAGAACTTATACTAATGGGTGGAACAGTTCTGTTGTCCTTGAGCAGAAAAATGAAGGAGACAAGACCAATACTATTCCAGAAAAGAAGACCATGTTGTGGCATCAAAGGTTGGGGCATATTGGAGAAAAGGGCCTTCGATCACTACACGGTAAAGGTATGATTGAAGATATGTCTAATTGCACTCTGGATTTTGATTTCTATGAAAATTGCATATATGGTAAACAGACTCGAGTAAGATTCCCATCTGGTGCTACAAGAGCAAAGGGGATCTTAGAGTTGATACACAGTGATGTGTTTGGACTTGTTCCTATTCTATCCCTAGGTAAATCTGTGTATTATGTTTCATTCATAGATGATTTTTTGAGGAACACATGGATTTATTTTCTTAGCAATAAATATGAGGTATTTGATAAATTTAAAGATTTTAAGGCTCTGGTAGAAAATCAAACATAGAAGAAAATAAAGGTATTGAGAACAGATAATGGTGGAGAATTCTGCGGAAATGAATTCGAAGAATTCTGTAAGAAGTGTGGTATAGCAAGGTAGAAGACTACTCCATACACTCCTCAGCAGAATGGAGTTGTAGAAAGGATGAATAGGACACTGATGGAAAAAGCAAGGAGCATGCTCAGCGGTGCCGGGTTAGGACAAGAATTCTGGGCAGAGGCAGTGAGTACAGCATGTTACCTGGTCAATCGATCACCTCCATCAGTATTGGATGATACAACTCCACATGAGGTATGGTCTGGAAAGAAACCCTCTCTTCAACATCTTAGAGTGTTTGGTTGTGATGCTTATGTACATGTTCCAAAGGAAAATAGGAGTAAGCCAGATAATAAAGATGAAAAGTGTATCTTTATTGGTTATAAAGATGGTGTGAAAGGTTATAAGCTTTGGAACCCAGAAACCAAGAAAACTGCTTATAGTCGAGATGTTGTTTTCAGAGAGGTAAAAGATGTGTCCAAACATGAATTCCCACCAATGAAAGATGAACCTGAGAAAATAGAGCTTGAGTTGGATGATGCAAAATCTGAATCATCTGAAGAAGAGGAAGTAGAGGAAGCAGAAGAAGAAGAAGAAGAACCTCATACCCCAGTATTGAGGAGATCAGTGAGATATAGAAGGAAACTGGAAAGGTATAGTCCACCTGATTTTCATTCCAATTTTTCTTTATCTATTATTGATGATGATCCTAGAACTGTTAGGTAAGCAGTGAATTCAGAGGATAGTAAACTCTGGAAGAAGGCCATGGTTGAAGAAATGGATGCCTTGGATAAGAATGAGGCATGGGATATAGTTGAGTTTTCAGCTGGAAGAAAATTGGTTGGTAGCAAATGGTTGTTCAAGAAGAAGTTTAATGCACAAGGTAAAGTGGAGAAATACAAAGCTCGATTAGTAGCAAAAGGTTATTCCCAGGTAGAGGGAATTGACTTTGGTGAGATTTTTTCTCCTGTTGCTAAGTTAAATTCTATTAGATTTCTTTTATCTATTGCTCCTTCTTTTGATCTTGAAGTGGAACAAATGGATGTGAAGACAACATTCCTACATGGGGATTTAGAAGAAGAAATCTACACGAAGCAGCCAGAAGGCTTTGTAGTGAAGGGAAATAAAGAGTTAGTCTGTAAGCTAAATAAGTCACTATACAGTCTGAAGCAATCACCTAGGATGTGGTACCAAAAGTTTGACACATACATCCTTGGATTGGGATTTGTAAGAAGCAGGGCTTATCACCGTGTATATTCCAAGCAGGTTGGTAATCACTTCATTTATGTAGTGTTGTATGTTGATGACATGTTGTTGGTAGGAAATAACATAGATGTTATCAAGGAGGTGAAATAGCAACTATCCTCCAAATTTGACATGAAGGATCTCGGTGCTGCTAACTTCATTCTGGGAATGGAGATTAAAAGAGATCATGCAAATAAGAAACTCTGGTTGAATCAAAGAAAATATGTTGAAACAATATTGCAGAGGTTTAATATGCATGGAAGTAAACCAACCAAGGTTCCTATTCCTATAGGTGTAAAGTTATCTGCAGATCAGTGTCCCAAGACACAGGAAGAAGAAGAGGACATGTCCCATGTTCCATATGTCAGTGCAGTTGGCAGTTTGATGTATGCAATGGTTTGTACTAGACCAGAAATTTCACATGCAGTGGGAGTTTTGAGTAGGTATATGTCAAAACCAGGGAAGGATCATTGGACAACAGTAAAGAGGGTCTTCAGGTATCTTCGTGGCACCACCAGTTATGGATTGTGCTACCAAGGAAGACCAGGATTGGACAGAGTGGTGGACATACATGGCTTTGTTGATGCAGACTGGGCTGGAGATTTGGATCACAAAAGATCTACAAGTGGGTATGTGTTTAACCTATTTGGAGGAGCAATCAATTGGATGAGCAAAAGACAAGCTATAGTGGCACTCTCAACTACAGAAGCTGAATACATGGCAGCCACTCATGCAAGCAAGGAAGCAGTATGGTTACAAAGATTGTGTTCAGGTATTGGGTTGGTACAACAAGCAGTGAGAATAGACTGTGACAGTTAGAGTGCAATATTCCTGGCAAAGAACCCAACTTATCATTCAAATACAAAGCATATTGATTTTTAGTATCACTTTGTGAGAGACATGGTTGAGGAAAAGAAGGTGTTGCTGGAAAAGGTTGACACTTTGAAGAATGCTGCAGATTCATTGACAAAGTCTGTGAGCACAGAAAAGTTCTCCTGGTGTAGAGTAACAATGGGCATTGTTGCCCTGGATTGTTGACTATATAATCCCCTGGACCCCTGGATGTGAAGAAAACAACAAGTGGGAGAATGTTGGGTATGTGTTATATTCTTTTCATGTGTGTGTGTGTGTGTGTGTGTGGGTGCGTTAGATACGACAACTGTGTCTAACGATCCCTTCACCTAGAGCTCTGTTGTGTGCATCGGGCGCTTTCCTAGGGGGGTACCAGGGGGGGGCAGGTATGCTCCCCTGGTTACTTGCAGCGTTTGGGGCAGCGCCCCGATTTTTTTTTTTTGGGGGCGGTTTTTTCTATTTTTAGCGGATTTTGATATTTTTAGCGGATTTGTAAATTAATCCCAGATTAAGGGATTAGGGTTTTGGTATCTACATAATACCTAAAAACATTGTATATATTGTATGGCGAATGGTGAAATTCGATATAATGAAAATAAAAAAGGTTTTCCCGGTTGAGGGTTTCCGGTATAAAATCTCTGTGTACTCTATGTATGAGCCATTGATTAATTTCTGTATTTCTTAAGAATCTATATGCATTTCTTTACTTCGCAGGTTTAAAACTTACAACATAGACTAACACATTCATCCAAAGAAATAAACACAAGTGTTTCATCAAGTGGAATCTCATTACCTTGTGGAGAACTTCGAATACAAACTTTTTTTTTAAGGGAACCATGCTTGTAGTTGCCTCCTCCTTCAACTACCAAAACCAACTTAGTAAAATCAACCTCATATTGATAGATAACCACTATAAGGCTCCCATGACCTTATGAGATGTGTGTAGGGATTTCTAAAACCACCATACAATAACGAAGTGATCAAGAAAGAAAGCATGTTAATATTATTAGGATGAACAATCAAGACAAACAATACATGCATATCAATCCGCAATCCATTTTCATGCACAACTCTATTATGGATGCTCAATGATAAGAATTTAAGTTTATTCTAAATCTTTAAACTAGATACAAGTCAATTTATTAACACATATAAGAGAGTACCTATGGTGGCTCCATCATTAATACACATAAGTGGTGTTAATTAAGTGTGAGGTTATTGATGAGACAAACACTCTCAAATCTATAGGAAAGTGGTGTTATTAACGCATATAAGAGACTACCTATGGTGGCTCCATCATTAATACACATAAGTGGTGTTAATTAAGTGTGAGGCTATTAATGAGACAAACACTCTCATATCTATAGGAAATTGGTGTTAATTAAGTGTGAGGATATTGATAAGACAAACACTCTCAAATCTATATCTATAAGTAAGATATGATAGAGTTAAGAAAATATTGTAGCCAGGATGTCCAACATATGAAACATTATGCATTTCTTTTAATACCAAATTCCTAAGTTCTCTACAACTAGGAACATAAATTCTATTTTTATGCATGAGTAATCCATCTTCCTTAATATCACTCTTTAACTTTCTTTTGTATGTTTTGTTGCTGTAAACTTTCTTTTACCTATAGGTAATGATGATTTGTAACAACAACATCTAAAATTATTCTCTTTAAATCCGATTGATACATACTAACAGTTGTAGCATGCATGAGATGTACTCTTCTGTTGAGTGCATCAACAACTTTATTTTCTTTTCCCTTGATATCATTGATGTCAAAGTCATACTCATTTAAAAATTCCATCCATCTTGTTTTCCTAGCATTTAAAGTTGGTTGTCAAAAAGATATTTCAAACAACTATGGTCTGTTCTTAATTCAAATCTTTTTCCCATAAGATAATGCCTCCACATATTCAATGCATGAACTTTTTCCCATAAGATAATGCCTCCACATATTCAATGCATGAACTATGTCAACAAGATCCAAATCACGTGTGGCATAATTCCTCTCATGTTCTTTGATTTTTATGGAATCATAACCAATGACATGTCCATTTTGAGTGAGGAATCCACCAAGTCCTTCCTTGCATGCATCTGTACATACCACAAAATTCTCATTTGGTTTAACAATCTTTAAAATAGGTGCACTAGTAAGTAATTCCTTTAACAAATTAAAATTCTCTTCACACTATGTTTTCCATTCAAACTTGATTCCCTTCTTTTGTAAAGAAGTAATGGGATGAAAAATCTTAAAGAACCCCGCTATAAACCTCCTATAGTATCCGGTTAATCCAATAAAAGATATGATTTCTGAAACATTCCTAGGTGTTGGCCATCCTCTAATGGCTTCAATCTTTTCCGGATCTACTGCTATACCTAGTTATGAAATAGTATGACCCAAATAATGGATTTGTTCTAATATGTTCCACCTAGTAAGTATCCCACCAATCTTTGACATGGGGAAAGAACTTTGGAAGTGTGAAAGTAATCTTCTCACTATTGAAAAATTGTGAACATAGAAATAATCCTGCTATATAAATTTACATGAATTACTATTTTTTGTTGTACAAAATCTATTTCTGAATGCAGAAATGGATTCAACATGCTGAAAAACTCTTGGAGCAGTGGGATTATTCAAAAATAATTACTTAAATCTATGAATCTAACAATTTCTCACCTGATTTTGAACAAATATCTCCCAAAAAATTCCTCATTTCATAGAACTTTTAACCTACAAGGTTTCTTTCTCTTTAAATGGAAATTATCTTTAATCACCATATATTTTTTAATTATCTTATTCATTGATTTAATTTTAAAAAATTAATCTGAACCTTTGCAGCCATCTTATAATAATATTTTTACCAATTTATGAAAGATATTCTCCATATCATACCGATAATGTTATTTTTAACCATGATCCTAGGGAATCTCCTTTATCATGTTATACCGAGGATATCAACGCCATCTCCCCAAAGAAATGGTAGTTTAAAACAAATCATTGTTATAGAGCCTTGATAAATTGAATTGCGGCATTGTTATAGATCCTTGATAAATTGAATTACAGCAGTTACAGCGTTTTGGCTAGCCAGCCCAGCAAAGACAGCAGCCTGATTACTCTCAGAAGTCCCCCCTCCAGCCAAATCAGAAAGAGATCTTATTGCTATGAATGGCAGTCCTTGTTCAAGGCAAACCAGTGCCACAGCAGCACTTTCCATGTCGATTGGACTTATATTGAACTTGGTGTAGAGGAAGTTTCTGTATGCTGCATTGTCCACAAACACATTTGCACTCGATCCTCTTTCTACAAGAACAGCCTTGGGAGTATTTGACAGACAAGTTGTTGAGTTCAAACACCCTTCCAACTTCAGAGTCTAAATCAACACAATAGCAACTATTTCAGTATAACGAGTTAATAATAATAATAATAATTGAATTTTAACATCACTTCAGTCAAGTCAAAGATCTAATTGATGTATGAGACTCAAAGATTCAATTGGTGTATGAGATCCTTGTTTGTCCACAAATAAAAGACCCTAAACACCAAATTCATGTATGAGACCCTTTTGTTTGTGGGACAAGAGACTTCTCCTCTGAGAGATTTGACTGCTAAAATCTACTAAAATGTAAATACCCTACCCTTCTAGATTTGAACATGTGACCTCCAACAACAAAGAAAAGGTACATGTTCTTAACCCAAAAAAAACTAATAATTATATCTACATTTTCATAAAAGGAAGTTATATCTACATTTTATAAAAGAAATTGTAAATACCTCAAGGCTCTTTGCAATTTGATAATAGTGCTCGTCCACAGGCACCCAAAAGGCATGTTGCCGGACCTCCGGGGTTCCATTTACTGGAAAAACTTCCTCTGGTTGATACCACACATTATTAAGGAGGTTACCTGAGCTATGATTTGATGGAGTTGTGAAGTTTGCAAAGTCAAGGTACCCAATTTGTCGTGTGTAATCTCCATTTGATTCCAGAGAAAGTTCATCGCTGGGTCCATCTCCATATCTCTGAACCAAATACATATGCAATCAGACCCATAAATTCAATCACAAGATATAGTTTTACAACAATATCTACTTATCAGGCCATAATATGATCTGTTCAGAATTCACATAAATAAACAGAAATATTAACCTGCCAATTCCAGAGGCCAGTATGAGCCCAATAACGAGGAATTGTAACATCTCCGATGTGCAGAGAAGAGTTAGCGTTCCCTGCAATTCCATAGTGGAGGACTCCTTTCACTTCGAAGAAACTCAGCAGCAACTGAGTTGTTATTCCTGAGTTCAGCTACACAAAAGAAAATGTAATAGGAAAAAAAAATAGAAGTACAGAACGGGTTATAACTATGGATTCATATAACATAAAAATGAATGCACTCATATCAATAAGCAAAATTGAGACCAACCATTCCCAATCCGGACATGACAATGATGACTCTGTGCTTATGAATGCTTCCTATATGAAATCTTCGTCCTGCAAATAAAACAACAACAACAACAAATAAACATATTGCTTCTGTGAAAGATTTGATATTCTTTTCCCAATTCAAATGTATTAACTGAGCTGCTTTACAGTTACAATTTGCTCTACCTTGATCTCTTCCATGAGACTTGTTGTATGATGTATGGCTGTATTTGTGTAAACAAGCTTATCTAATAACTATTTGGAATAATTTTTATCAATATATAATTTGGGTTTGGTTAGTTGTTCTACTAAATGGTTTTTTTTCGTTTGAATTAGGCTATATAAATTTATATGAATGACTATTTTTTGTTGTTTAGAATTCATTTTTAGATGCAGAAATGGATTCAGCATGCTGAAAAACTCTCAAAGCACTTGAATTCTACAGAAATAATCACTTAAATCTACTAATTCAACAATTCCTCACCAAATTTTTAGTAAATATCCCAGGAAAAAATCTTCATTTCATAAAATCTTTAACCTACTACTATAATCTTATTAACTTTAACTTTCAGGTTAAAATAGATTTATAATTACCAGCAACATCGAGAGTCTTGGAGACATTGAAAGAGGAAGATTGAAGAAGAGGATCCATCTCGAAAGCGTTTGGAACAACGATGCCGAGATAGGGGCCATGGCGATTGATCTTGCGGATGATTATCTGAACCTTTGGCAATGGAAGTAGTGCATCCACTGACGATAAATCGACCATTAATGCTGTAACTATGATTAGCATCCATATACAGTGGATTGCAGTGAAAATCTTCATCATGTTTTCAAAACCCAATTCCAGTCCTTCCTCTGCTTGAGTTGGAGAGAATTCCAGTCCTTCCTCTACTTGAGTTGGAGAGATTTATGGGGAAGGCCGTAGAATATTCAAACCAGTAGTTAGACGTCACGAAACTCTGGAAGTCAAGAAGCCTACCTAACGATTGGTCTTCCAGCATGGCCCATGCTTCGGGGTATTTGCACTTCCAAGGAGAGTATCTCGGACCGATGCCAAGTTCACACTGACCTTAAAAATTCTAACAATCCGAACATGGCGGAAAAATAATCTAAACTTGGAGTGAAACGTGAAACTTAAACGAATCGGAATATATCTCTTCAAGTGCAGAAGAAATCCGATACCAATGACTCCAACGAGATCCATCTATCTCTTATCTGAAGATAGAGCAAAAATTTCGGGAGCATAGCAATCTTTTTTTTTCTCCGCTTGGATTTAGCCATTTCACAAGTCAGAGTTCATATTGATCTGACATTTTAATTTAAAATGAGAGAGAATTTCAAAGACAAATGTCCACCATATATAAAATTTAGATAATGATAGAATTCTTATTTTGACCAGATTCAGAGCAAAAATTTCGGGAGCATAGCAATCTCTTCTTTTCTCCGCTTGGATTTAGCCATTTCACAAGTCAGAGTTCATATTGATCTGACATTTTAATTTAAAATGAGAGAGAATTTCAAAGACAAATGTCCACCATATATAAAATTTAGATAATGATAGAATTCTTATTTTGACCAGATTCAGAATTTCTTAGTTACTCATTATTGAAATTCCAAATTGATCAATAGTTATGAAATTTGAAATTCATGAATCATTATTGAAATCTGAAATTTCAAATTGATGAATCATTATGAGTGGTTAAGTTTTTGTGGTATTTATTTTATTTTTTATTGGAATATTTTCAAATCAATTTTGTTGGAAATTAGGATAAAAATTGTTGGAACTCCAAATTTGAATGATTGGATCTGTATAATAATGATTGAGTGTTGGGATAGCTACTATTGGCAGGAAGAAAATATCTACAATTCTACCCATCCCCATATATTCTTGAAGAGTGAATTTGTTATATTCTTGAAGCGTGAGTTTGTTAAGATTTTATGTTTATGTTTTTAATGGCCTTGTATTCCACATGAAACATTTTAATAATGTTTTTTTTTTTGTAAATAAAAGTGCACTATGTTAATATTCACATATTTACGTGCCACATCAGGGAAACTAGGACACCGCATCACGGAAACTAGGATAGATGGCCATCGGAGTCAAGTGTATCTAAGACTGTAACTGAAATTGTTGCTGACAAAAAATATCAGAATGTTCTACTGTGCAGTGGCTATGGCCAACTACCTTACAAAGATTTATAACGAATTTTAATTCTCCACAAAATTGACTAAAGAAAAAAGAAACCATGAAACCTGAGAGAGCTAACTTGGATTCGATTATCCCTGAGCGTTGTAGGATGGGACAAAGAATTGTCCAGAGGTTGGACATCGTTTGTTAGCTGGAGCAACCATCATCGCTTCCATCAGGAGGTCCAAGCACTGTCCCAAGAAGTTCTGGATATGGGGTTGTTCATCCATTTTTTGTTGCAGCTCAAAGATGAGCTGAAGGTGTTCCTCTGCAAATCGAATTGGGTTTGGCGGAGGCGGTTCCTCCGTCATGTCTACGTCCATTTCTTCCGCTACATCCACTGCTTCAGTTGCGTCCCTTGCATCCGCTATGTCCACTGTGTCATATTCTATGTCCACCACTACCATTGCTTTCAAGGTTGTGGCCACTTGCCAGTTGGGGGGAATCTCTTCCTCGACCACGTAGGAACCGGTGCCATAGAAATGGTCTAGAGAGTGGGCTCTTGGAGGGTAAATTCCAGGGCTACAACTGAGCGAAGGGGCATAATTCTTGGGAGGGGGTGTTTCTTCCATGGAAGGGCCGCTACCAAGGTCATTGGTGGGAATTGGGGTGGGGAGTTGGCTTTGTTGAGGCCTAAGACGACTGGAGATAACGAGGGTGCGCTGGGAGGGGGGGACACGAATGCATATAGTGAAGGCAATGTAATACAATGAGCCTCTCCTGTACTTTCCTCGCTCCCTAGGCATGTTGCGAGCCTTGATGAACGGATCCAGAGAAGGCGTGGGCGGGCGCAAAGTAAAACCGCTATGGAAGATCCAGAGAAGACCGAGGAGTAGACGAGAAAAATGCCAAGAAGGAATGAGAGAACGGTCCGACGTCCCAACTTTCATAAAACCTTGTGAGTTGACATGGGCGGGAACCATGAAGGCCGAGGTGACTGCAACCCTAGTGCAGGTACACCCAGCCTTGTTCATGCATGGCTCCCTTAATTCTCCTTGGAGTTCCCAACACATCTCCATTGAGTCGTAGTGAATGCAGGTCATTCGAACTGGGGGACAAGAGGCTGGTGACATGGATTAATAGCTCCCTGCGCTGCCTAGCACCACTTGACTCCCACTTCCATCCACTTATCACCCCACCCGAAGGAGCATTTTGATAATGTTATATTAAAAGCAATTTCATAATAATTTTATGTGATGCATATATTGCATTTGTATTCACAATAAAAATAAACAAAAACACACATATGATCCATAATATTTAAATATCCAGTAAAAATAAATATGAGAAAAACATATTTAAAAAAAAAAAATCATAAAAAATTCACTTACCAATAAAATTGCATATAAAACTTATATCATAATCATTATTATTATTATGAATCTATTTAAAATAAAATTTCCCCCTAAAAATAAACTTCCATCGTACATAGAATTTTAATCATAATGAAACCTGAAATCTGACCAAATTTATTTCAATTTAGATATTTGAAATTCCAAACTGATGTGTCGAGATCATTGGCTTCAAACCAAATGCAAAGTACGTGCCATGCTTCATTAAATTTATATTATAAAGGTTTGACATAGGAATCAATTTAGGCCATTTCACACGGCACTCGCTCGCTGGTTCCTTTCCGTTCTACGTGTCATCAATTATTGCCACAGGATTCCAGTTTCATTCCTCTACGTTAAAACAAATAAAATAATTTTAATTTTATTAGGATAAGGCCTTTTGATTCCTTATCCCTTTAATCTTGCGTTTGCTTTCTTTAAAGCGTAGGTGTCATTGTCCAAGAGTGGGGTACCCTTTCTATAAAACGTAGGTGTCATTGTCTAGAGTGGGTACCCTTTCACTAGGACTATGGACCACCTAGCCCATGGTATTCGTAGTCCAACTCCTCCACCAAAACCACGTGCAAGTCACTTTCACAAAGTGATTCGTAAATTTTGGAGTAATTGGAGTCATGCCACTCATATAGTAAATTACTTTGTGAATTGCCAATGGGGTTTAGTTCATGTGATTATCGAATGAAGGGTCATTCTATAAGAAATTATTTAATTAATCAATCATTTATTAGGTTAAATTCTACTTTTAATGATGATATAATTGAAAATCAATATACATATAGTAGTAGAAATAATATGCATATTTCGAATGAATTTATTAACATACATATAAACAAAGCATTTCTTATATAGGAAAATATGAACAATTTTATGTCAATGAAGGCAAGCCCACCAAACAAGTTGCTAAGAAGTAATTCATTGACTAATTGTAAGAATCAACTATGGATTCCACCTCCAAGCCAAACCATCATACAATCAAGACAAAGGCAACCTATATCTCTCATGACATAGCCAATCTTTCACCACTAAGCACTCCAAGTCCTTAGCCCACCATGGCACTTTCTTCTTCTTTATGGCACAAGGAAGATGTTCCTTGTTTGATAGTTTCTCGAGGATCTTCTTCCCTTCCAGTGCAAACAAAAAGAGTCCAAGACTATTAATTTCATTATCCATAAATAGTGGGCCCATGATTGGTCCATTTCATCAATACAGATCCTGTATGAAAAAAGAATTAAGTGTCCTTGCTATTTGAATTAATTATTAGTTTAAACTTTGAATTGAGTGCAAATCTCCTTGTTCTATATCAAGCTTCTCTCACTCTATCAATGCTAAGTTCGCAATGCACCCTAGAGTCTTATGCAATTATTGTTGTTCTATTGTGCCCACATAAAACTTAGTGTCATTAATTGCGAACACACAACACTCTGATTTAGTTAACATACTATCATTGTAATATATCAACCATAGTTGTAGGTTTTGTAATATATCAACCATGATTGTAGGTGTAAGATCTAGTGAACAACCACGATCTACTTGATTTCCCATAACCAATACTTGGTTAATACTCCCACCTCTCTCTATTATTATCTCCACTCGAAAAATATACTAAGAGATCAACCATTTGAAGGTGATGGAAATGGGATCCCACGACTTAAGGGAAAACACTTTGAAGAAAAACATGGGACAACATATCATCCAATAGAATGAGACATCCATAAAATTTTACACACCCATGGAAATGAAGGAGTCATATAAACATGTGGATGTAGCAAGCAATTATGCTACCAAACGATTATTTAACCACATGCAGGTTGTAGGATACCTTGACTATGTTTTCACATAAAGGCTATGCTACAGAGTGGGTTGTGGGATGTGATTTCCACAAAGCTTATTCAAAGAAATGATCAAAACATTTGAAGTATTTGTAAGATACCTTTACACCATATTCAATTTGCAACCCCTTATATCGGCATACATTAATATTTTTTTATATTGAAATTTGGGTCATTGTGGTTCAACATCCCATTACACTAAAAGGCATGAGAACATTGAAGGGAATAACTAATTCCTTAAACAATGCTACTAGTGAACAAAGAAAAGGGAATCACTATGGCATTAAACATGTGGCTTCCCATTGGCTCAATCGATAATGAAATTGATCTATTACAAACAATAGATCAACTAGCAACTAAGCCATAGGGGCTTCACCTTGTTGATCAATATCTTATCACACTCATTCATAAAGGGGGTTTTTAAATTTTGATAAATAAATTCAATATGTTGTAGGTATTGGGGAGATGTGGGGTATGAGCGAGTTTATAGGTATTTCGGGGTATAAAAGAGGTATTTGATAAAAATAAGGGATATCTAGTAAACATAGGGGTTATTTTTATTAGAAATATGTATTGGGAGGGGGGTTCAAAAAAAGGATTTTGGGAGGTATTTATCAATATTTAGTGAAATTAAATGTATTCTTTAATATCCTATGAACACAGGTGTTATGTCATAGGTTCACTGAGAGGAGACCCCATGGACCGAGCAAACTATAAATAAGAAATGAGAAATCAATCATGGTGCTATAGATAAAAGAAAATATGCCAGTGAACAAAGCAATTGAATTTAAGTGATGAGACCAATAAAAATGGGTTCATGATGACATTTGCACCGATTAATCGTAAGATAACATTCAATCAAAAGAAATTGAATACACCATAGACACATATTTTTTAACCCTGGAAACCCAAATGGGAAAACCAACATTTAGTGGAGGATTTTATAGGTTGGGGAAATTGATTACAAAAGGGTGAGATTTACATAGATTTAATGTATTGTTACACATTGGTAGGAAATTTGTAGATGGTCATGGCTCAATAATGATATTGACTCATCGTGGGACAGATTGAATGCCTTCTTCTCATTCAAGCATCAAGCATATTTCTTCTTTGAGATCTCATCTTTTCTTTGTCCTTCATTTCCTCTTCATCTCTCCTCTCTATTAAATCCCTATTCTCCATATCCTTAATATTTAATGGGTTATCTTGGAAGGCCAACCATCATGGTTCATTTCATCTTCCACGAATTTTTGGACTATTCACTAAAATTTAGAAAATAATTAAATTCTTATTACAAAGTTTTACAAAAGAGATTATAATTAGGATCCAATTTAGATCACACCTCCCCATTTTCAATATTTTGGTCCCCAAAATCCTCAACTCCCTTTGATCTTCTTCTTCTCCAAATCTACCAATCTACCTCATCTACTGCCATCAAGCAATCCTTGGAAAATCTCCAAGAAAGGGTTCCTTTGTTGTAGGATGGAATATAAGAGTTGAATACGGCTTGTCATTGGCATGAGATTTTTGTCCATATCATGGATAGAGATGACATTTTCTACTACAATATGTCAGTGGACAACCATTTCTCTTGGGGCTACATGTGCAATAATTTCCTCTTTCCCCTTTATCCTAACACTCCAATATTTATTGTTGGTTGTTTGGTTCTTGAGATGGATTTCTAGGTGAAGCCACCGAAATTTGGCTTCCCAATGTCTAGTCAATACATAGTAATAGAAATAGTTCTTTCATAGGATGCTTGGCCTTCTCGAATGCCAACAAATGATAGCATTGTTACCATTCTTTTTATAGTAGAAATAAACCAAAAATATTTTCACACATCTCTCCAATTTGCAATGATACTTTTCCAACTTGCTTACTTGGTCCCCTAATCATTGGAGTAGATTTGGGTAGTAGAATCATCCCCTTGCTACCCTCTTCTAGGCCTCTACAAGAATATTTCATTGGTCTTTTGTCCACTCCTTTTCTAGCTTCCTTTTCCTCCATGGGAATGGTTTCTCTTCTAGTTCATCTTGTTTTGAAAAATGTGGTTTAAGTTAAACATGTGCTAGCTTATTGCACATTGAATCCTAGGCCTTCACTTGGGCCTCTGTTAAGATACAATGATATATACAATCCCTTGGCTTCTGTTTCCTAGCCTTTAGCCATTATAGCTCATTTTCCTCAATAACTTGGAATGAATGCTTCTAGTGCATTTTTCAAAATCATTAAAGGGATCTTGAGGAAGGATCTTTGAAGATGAGTTTACTATGCTCGACTCCATCATTGTGTTGGATTCTGCAATAGAAATGGAAGGGGATTTCTTAGTTTATTGGAAAACTACTTGTAGATTGTTCAATGCTTCTTCCTACACTTCCAAATATAGGTATAGTTGAGCATTCATTTTGGTGAGCCTCTCCTTTTTCCAGTTATCTAGATGAGTGAATTTATGCCCCAATTGAAAGAGAGACAATATATTCTTGTCTATTTTTTCCCTCATGTTGAGGAAAGATGTTGGCATCCAAAATTTTTGGGTAAATATTGTGCACACAAAAATACAGTTTTGCATGCATGTTGGCATAGGGGCAGACCCAGGGTTCAACGCTTAACCGTGCACCAACAAAGCCACGACTATCGACCCTTTCGGCAACACCTGCGAAGAAGGCGAAGTCTCACCCGAGGTAGAAGAAGGGGGTTACAAGATGCAGGTGTCTGTAACCAAGCTGGGACACAGATATGTGATAATAACACTTTGCATAATTTTTTGTTAATGCTTAGGAAGTGGCATGCATTAGTTTATTAACCCTATTAACATCGTATAACATAATCAAAGATAGATCTAGCATAGTAACAATGAAATATTATGCACCTTAAACACTTAGCACTCAACAATGTGAATCGGATCTAGCATTTTAAAATAAGAAAAGAATTTAAACAACACATACATATCCATTACACATCCTAATCTAAGAACTAAGAAAAACATAACATAGATAACATTGCACAAAGAAAACCATGAGACTCCATATATATGTGGTTCACCCCAGGGTGGGGCTACATCCACAAACTGCTTCGCCTCTTTATTATTCGCCTGAATCTTACATTCATTCACTCCTATGCACTAAGACACATAGTTGATCTTCTTACCAAACAAGAGATATGTGCATTGAGCACTAGATCCTCCTTCCAAAAATTGGTCAAGGCACAGAGCCAAATCTCTATTGAGCACAAAGACTTAATGCACATACATTCCTTTGCACAAAGAAACTCTATTCACACAAAAATACATTCACTTTGCTAGCTACTTATACAATACATTCTTCTTTATTTATATTTTACAACCCCTTACAATAAGGCCTAGTCATGGGAAAACTCCATGGGCCGACATCCTGTAAAAATCATTACAAAATCCTAGAGGACCCTTTACTGGGTCCACTTAACCCTCAAAATCGGTGAGATCCATGATCTCAACTTCGCCTAGGTGATCCTTCTTCGACCACCGTGTCGAAGTCCAAAAGTGGGTCATAGCTGACCAAATTTTCCCCAAAACTCGATCGAGGGCCAACAACCCCCCAACACTCACTTACGACTCGTCCCGATTCACTCTGGTGCGAAAAATGTTTCTTCGAAAGCTTCGAGATTAACTTGAGCTAACTCAACTTGTTGCTTCTCCTGAGCCTCCTGCTTAGTGAGTTCCTTGATTGTCTGCTCTGTAATAGGCCCTTCCAGGCGTTGTTCTACTATTGCAACTACTTCATTTAGTTGTGAGCCCTATCCATCAATTTCTTCAAACACCTTGAAAGCTTCATCTTGCACAGGTTGTGTCTTTTGTGTTACTTACATTACCTTAACCTGGAGGGCAGTGATCTGCTTCTGTACTATGTGCTGCTCTTGGGATCTCTTCATTCTTTCCATTGCGATGAGAAGCTTCATTTATGCCTGCAACAGAAATGCTTGTTGTTGTGCCTCCTATAACTGCGCTTCCATCTTCCTTATCTCTGTATCCTCGGTGAGGCATTTTTATGTCTCAACACTTTTATCACTTAAACGTTTACATTTCGATGCGAGGGATCTTATGCTTTCTACTGTGTTTTTAGTGGTCTCCTCCCTCTGGTCACGCACTTCTTGCGGGGTACTCAACACTGTTTGGGCCTCCACTTCTGTTATTCTAACCTAAATCTATTGGATGATCTTTGATAGATTCACTATTTGAGCTTTGACCAACTCCTTCTCCTCATGTCCCAAGTTTGGCACAAAGTGACATGCTTTTCTTACCGCTTCTTTGACCATGGCTCGCTCTGCGCGCAACTTCTCTTTTTCCCTTTGTAGTTGGGATTTTTCCTTCTGAAGCTTTGCCTGAAGCTCTACTTTCTCTCTTTCCTAGGCTGCTATATTGTCCTGCACTGCTCGTAATTGTGCTAAGACTTCATCTTTATCCTTTTTCAAGGCTTATGTAGCCTTCTCCTTCTCTTCCCGAACTCTCTGGAACCGAGCTTCTGTTGCATCCACAAGCCTTCTTAATTGGGTTGGTTCATCCCCCAATTCTACAGTCTGTGATGAGAAAGGTGCAGATGGCGCAATAGGTACTTCATGGACCAAGCAAACAAATTTCTACACTTCCTTCAATTCCCTCTCAATCCTTCCATATAACTCCTCCTGCTTCTCTCCATATATCTGCAACATGTCTTCAGAGGCATCCTCCATAACTCTGCGGACTAGACTGATGTCATCCTCTGTGAGAGTGTCTTCTAACTATGGCTTATTGGCGCGTGTCTTCTTCCTTACTGAAGGTTTCTTCGGAGAAACCTTCCTATTTTGTGGTGTTACTATCCCAACATGGGTATCTTCAGGTGGTGTAGCTTTTCCCCCTCCTTTCTCTTCATCTCCTCCTCCTTATTCTTCTTCTTTGTCTTCTCCTCCTCCTGGTGAACCATACCCATTATCTCCAGAAGCATTGTCCTCTTCATCACTCTCTATGTCCTAGACTTCAACCTGCTTTTTCTCTCTCTTCGTCCCACTAGACTGTCTGACATGTTTAACTTGTGTGACTATCGGTATTCCTATGGTGTCAGTGTTGGATAGCTCTGCATCGGAGACAAGTACAAGAAATTCCTCCAACCATTCCTTTGTAATCTTCTCCATATCTTCATCTGTTAGCTTATAGTACGACTGCAATTCTTCTTGGTGCTCATCTCTTCGCATGGTGATGTAGATGAAAAGGGGATCAACGCGAAACTTCATTATAGGTCAGTACTGATGCAGGGTGCGTGGTCTCATACGTGATAATTATTCGATGGAGACCTTTAATTGTTGATAGTATGCATGAAACACAAAATTGGACTACCATTACTTTGTCATGTCGTTGGTATAACCTAGGGTTGAAATCGAGTGACCAATGGGTTCATAGGTTCGATCTCCGGGAAGGAGGCTCCTTCAAGTATTTTCAAAGTGACAAATGCGATCAAAATGATCATCCAACTGTAATGGAATTCATATCCCAAGTCTTGGGATTCGTAACAAAACTTCTCTAGCTTGTTTATGAGGTAGTTCGCCCAGTTAATTTGCATGCCCTCCACACACTTTCCTGCGAGGTCCACCATGACCTCGGTGACGTGTGTGGGGCGGTTCTTTCTTATGATCTTGCCAGCTAGGAGTTTTCAAGTGAGGTGCACTGTGCCATCCTATATAGAGGCTACCTTGTAACCTCACTTTCCTTTCTCTACCTCTTTGTAAGCTTCTTTGATGTGCTGTGCCAAAGATTGGTTCAAGGAATTCCCTAGATAAAACTATTGAGGGTCAGGACCCTTCACACTTAAACCTGTGATGCGGTGGGTTAGCACTGGATCCACAGTAATCCTTCTGTCAGGCCAAATATATCCGCCATGATATCACAACAAGAGGATTTTAACACAAGCGTTAACCTCCTAGTTTGGCTAAAATGTAGGATCTTCATTACATTCAACATGATGGACTGCGCCAACCCCTTAATCTATGGCTGTGAGACGAGGAGATATTTCTTTCCAATTGTCTTTTTTAAGTATCGGTGGGACACTAACATGGCGTACTTCTTCTTCTCTCCTAAGTTGAAGTCTTTGTTCTTCAACAGCAGGATCTGTCCTAACTAACTCCCGACTATTTGAATTCCTTTCGGAATGTACGCAATGAAAACGAAGTACTCAAAGTCTCAAGGATACTGTCGTGGTTAACAGCTCCAACCAAAGATGGAATATATTCAGGTAGGACTGACGAGATCTTCTTCACTATAGCCAGATTTTCATGGTGCTTACTTCACTGCTCAGTTACGGGGTTGACATGGCCGGAACGACGTCCAGTCGAAGGGGAAGCCTACAGTCCCCTAGTCGATGACACCTGGATACCTTCGGATATTGATCTGTCGACCATTATCTTCTTAAGGACTTCCTCGATAGACTTCTCCAATTTTCTAGGTTCACCCGACATTCTAGATTTTAATAGACAGACGGGGTAGACAAAAGGATAGGCAGGGTAGACAAATGGACAAGCAGAGTCTAGTTTTAGATAGCACAACTAGACACTTGGACAATTATATGCTTAGCTCAGTCAATCATGGGTAGAAAAAAGTGGTCCCATTGCAACGATCGACGAGTTAAATAAGAGGGGTATCATGACGGATCTTACAACGACCAAGAAATGATTCCATAAATGTAAATTTGTCTGTTATGGCATGGTCTCAATGTCCATAAGAGGTCCGTAAGCCCATAAATGTGTTTTATAACCATTATGGAGAGTCATTCTAACGGTTGGGTTGCCTCCAATGGTCATCTAACTTCACAAGGGAAAAGTCCAATTCTGCTCGGACTTGTTGTTCCAGAGAGGTTCAAATCCTGCGAACCTACCTCCTACGAGGTTCCAGTTTGCGAAGTCTTCCATCTAGTTTCTGTAACTTCTTGTATCTTTTCCAACTTAGCCTTCTTTGTATTGAGCTTCCTTTCCTTCTTCCCTATGATCTAAGTCTCTCTAACTGTTTCTAGAATCCGCTTTCCATTCTTATTCTCATCTTCCCCTAGTGCAGTGGCTTCGCACTGTTGAGGTTCCCTCAAAGGGTCTAAAGTATATATCCCTTTTCTTAACACTTCTTGAGTGGACATACTTATTTCTTGAATATATAGGTCCTTCAAGCCTTCTTTCATTCTTTCAACCTTGAAAACTAATTATCTTGCCTTTTGTCCCTCCTGTGTTGTTACTTTTCTCTGTTGCTTCGACTTATCCTCTCGTTCTTCTATTAGTCGGTCTATTTTCTTAGCTATGAAATCCATTAATTATTTCTTTTACTTTTATTTAGATTCTTCCTTTGATTTCCTTTTTATATGATCCTTCTCAATCTAAGTCTAGCAATAGTGGGAAACGGGTGTTGTCCCCAGCAAACCTAATGACTTCAAATTCTTCTTCAGTCGATGTTCCATGAAAAATAATAGGCACATTAGTAACTCTTCCACATAAGGTTATCATCTTTTCCTTAAACAAGCATATCCTTCCTAACGAAGGTACAACATTAGGCTTTCCCAAGATTCCCCAAGTTTCTTATGTCATAAGGTTCACTTTTGTTTCTTCATCCAAGACACAGTCTATGTCAGAGTTGTTAGAAAAACAGGACCG
>CBVK0102818161.1:0-11016 GCA_900067695.1 Picea abies
CAACTAAAGTCTTGAGTCTAGTTCTATTTTAGAACTAAAGTGTAATGTTGTGTTGCAATTAAAGTCTTAAGTCTAGTTGTAAGTTCAAACTAAAGCATGTTAGTCTCAAGTCTAGTTCTAAGTTCGAACTAAAGTGTAATGCTAAGTTGTAACCAATCTCAAGTCTAGTTTTAAGTTCGAAAATAAGTGTAAAGCTGAGTTGTAACCAATCTCAAGTCTAGTTCTAAGTTCCAACTAAAGCATGAAGCTGAGTTATGTTTAATGCATGCAATCAGGTTACTATTTTGAGCTTCTCCTCTTCCCCTCTTCAACCTATATAAGAAGAAGTCGAATTCTCTCTTCAATACAGTTCCACAACATAGTTTTGAAACACAATTTTCATATGCAGGTTGAGGGTGAAGTAATAGAGGAGTGCATCAATGATAAAGAGGCAACATATTAGAGGTGTATTTCAGCAAGGTCCTTTAAGTCTTTGTCAAGTCAGAGTCATCTTGGCAAGCTCTTTGAGAGCAGAACATTCATGTTGGATATTTGTAAGAGATCTTGGATATTTGTAAGAGATCTTACATTATTAATGCAATAAAGGAATATTGTTTGCTGGGGTTTTTCTCCCTATACAGGGTTTCCCCAGGGTATATGTGTTGTTTATGTGCATGTTTACTTATCTACATAGTTATTGCTATTCGATTATGATTTGGAATTGTTGAAGTGTATTAATATGGAATCAAAGTATTGAATAAAATAAAATAATTAATCCGCATAAGAAATCAAGATCATAATTTAACAATGTGGTGCTAGGATTTCAATGGTTGTACTCATTGGGAGATATCCACATGAATTATTGGGGCTTGATGTCAGACTTATAGGAAAAGGGTGGCCAACGATTCATCCTAATATGTATGTCGACAAGCACCCCCAATATCGTGTCTAACCAATGCATGGAGGCCCTTTTTAGAATGGGGACTGGCTTATGCAACCGAGTGCTTGATCACCATGGAGAATCCATCACAGGATTGCCAACATTACCCTACGAATATCTAGTAATTGATTGGAAAGCATGAAAGCATATTTGAACCCTTTACAGTAGGGATACCATCTGATAGAGGAATTGATCATGTCATTGATGTAGAATAGGGGTCAAAGATCGTGATCACCACCCCCTACAGGCATCCGAAGAGATTCAAGGATGAAATAGAGAAGGCCATAAAATAATTTCTAGAGATGCGGCATATCAGGCTTAGATCTTGTCCTTTCGATTCGTCATTTGTACTGGTGAAGAAGAAATATGACACTATGAGGATGTGCATAGACTACATGCATTAAACAAGAAGACCATAAAAAATCGATACCCAATACTCAGGATTGATGAGCTAATCAATGAACTAGATGGGGCAGTGTACTTTTTAAAGGTTGATCTATGATAAAGATACCACCATGTTCGAGTGAGAGAGGAGGATATCCATAAGACAACATTCATATGTCGCTATGGGAACTATGATTTTCTAGTCATGCCCTTTGGGTTGAATAACACACCAACTATCTTTCAGTCATGCATGAACCATATATTCAACAAACAATTGAGGAAATTCTTACTGGTGTTCTTTGATGATCTTCTCATCTATAGTAGAACGTGGGAGGACCATCTGAAGCATGTGGATGATATTCTCACCATTATGGTTGATAGAGATCCTCTATTTGGGGCATGTGATTGGTGTTGAGGAAGTAAAGTTGCATAAAGAGAATATCTAGACCATCTCAGATTGGCCCACCCCTAGTACACTCATATATTTTTGAGGATTCTTTGGAATATGCAGCTATTACATGAGTTTTGCGAAAGGATTTTCACAATTGGCTGCACCATTGACATACCTCACCAATAAGGGGGTGTTTCGATGGTAAGAGGATGCACATGTAGCATTTTAAAGAATGAAGAGAGTGATGATCACTTGCCCAATATTAGCACTCCCATATTTCATGCAACCTTTTTTCCTTGAGTGTGATGCATCCAGTGAGGGGATAGGAGCAGTATTTATGCAGAATTGACACCAGATAACTTTTGAGAGAAGAAAGATAAGGGATCTTGAGAAGATATATCTTATCTATGATAAGGATATGTTGTCCATCATGCATGCATTGGAAAAATTCATACAACAATTGGTAAGAGGATGCTTTGTGGTTAGGACTAACCACAACATCTTGAGATATTTCTTGGAGCAACGGGACCTGAATGAGAGGCAACAAAAATGGGTGAGTAAGGTGCATGCATATGATTTTGACATTGAGTATGTGAAGTGGAAGAAGAATATAGTTGTTGACACCTTATCTAGGAGACCTATAGCCTTCTCCATGAAATAGATCTCAACAGATAGGAAGTCCATCCTCTTGGTGGAATACTCCAAGAATTCTTTTGCTTGTGAGATGATGGAGGAAATATTTAGGATGATAGGTACAGGGTAGTGGATGACATCATCTACTATGAAGACATGATCTATCTATTGGTTGTGGAGACTAATCATCTTCCTGATTTAGAGGTATTTGTTTTCAGCCATGTTTATACCCCATGAAGAATGTAAGCCCATCCACGCAGGGGGGCTTTACCTCCCTATGGGGATTCGAGAGAAAAGCCCCTCAAGAAAAAAATTCCTTGTAAATGTATATTGTAATTTCATAGTCAATCTGGACCGTTCATTATAAGGTTGCATATTTGATCGTAGAATTTATTTTAGGGTTTTTTCCCCTATAAGGCAACCCTCTTTTATGGAAGAATTATATTGCGACTTTGTATGTGTGTGATTATTGTATTCTGAGAGAGGATACTATGAGAGAAAGAAGAGTAAGTTACAATGGGTTTGTTTTTTATCAGAAAAATCAGTAAGTGAGGAAACAAACTAATCTCCCTAACTTCCACAGGAAGCTATAACAAAACAAGACATAATACAAACTTCACCTTAGACTTCATTGTCATATAAACTAGTTTAGAGAGGTACAAGTGACATACCTTTTAAATGACGCTTGATCCTCTCTAGTGTCATCCTTGTTGCTCCATATTTGGATTCGCGGGATGGTGAACCTGTTTAAGAAGAACAAACCAACAAAGAGAGAGAAAAAAGATATATATATTCCAATGAATTCTATGTATAAGATCAAGGAGTTATAAAATAAAAGTCAAGACACCTTTAAAGGGAAGAAATGTATTGTTTCATTATATTAAATGGAAAGTGGAGAATACAACCCATGCCTTGATGTTGCAAAGTCCCTTTCAATGGCTCTTTGCTCCAACACACACACTTTTGCTCCAATGCCTTTGATGAAGAAGATCCGCAATCTGACTTAGAGAGCTAAAGCAAAGTTATCTCAAGTATAATATGTAGCAAAACTCTTCATGTATATGCAAACCTTAGCCTTTTCCATAAGATATCCCTCTTTATATAGGGTGAAAGAGGGATGGATGAGGATATTAGGATGACCCCACTAAATCAGAGAAGCGAGTAAGATCATCGATCAGAGGCCACCTCATCTTCTAGAAGATTCCCTTCTAGAACATTCGTGAATTTTGATTTTTCCTTTGTTTAAGCATTGTCACACCCTATGCACAGGCAACCTGCGATGACGTCGAAGTCTAGATTTGGTGTAGAGTGCAACCATCAGGCACCCCATGCATAGAGCAGGGTGCAACAATCTCCCTTGCATAGTTTTTAAGGAAGAAAAGGAAAACCACTTTTCTCATAGAGAAAGTCTCTTTTAATGTTTTCAGAGAACATGGAAGTGAGTTATGCACATGTCGTCAGTTGATCACTGGGGTGACCAAAATAATGTGTAACATAATTCCCCCCAAAGTATGAAGTTGGAACCTGTGACAGCTGAAATACTTTGTAGAATGTGTGTGTCGAAAGCAAGGAATGCATCAGTCAGGAACCTCCAAACAATCAAGCATCTGCATAATAATATACCATCTTATGAGGTAGGCATTCCCATAATCAGACTAAAATTGACTCTAATAATAAGTGTCAAGTGATTCATGGTCACTAAACATACACTGTGGATCCATATCATCATGATTCAACATAGCCACCAGAAATACAATGTGGATCTATGCACTTAAAGAATTCAAATTTGTACATATCCACGAGACATACAGAGTGGATATATGTGTCAGTACAAACTTATGAATACTCCATCATAACCTGGACCAATATGGTGAGATATAGGGTCTTCATATCCATCGTCCCTAAGTACAAATCTAGCCATGTGATTACAGGTGTTGAAGTCGAACATGGAAGAAACCATTTGATTACCAGTCATTAATGAAAACCGTTAACAAGTGCGAGGGAAATCACCATTGATGTCAATGATTCCCAAGGTACTCTAGTACAATCCAAAGAATGTGAATGAATGCATTGAAGTCAAACACTCGATGGAATCTTCCAAACATGTGGCAATGATGTGAACCCACTGTTGAAAGCGAAGAAACCTGCCATTGAGGCATGCAGGGTCCAAGGTACTAAATGATTTCTAAGTCTTTTTCCCGGATAATGAGTTGAAGTCGAGAGAAAAAGTATCGTCATAGGAGGGAATTAATGTATCCCCCATCAATGACATGAAATATGTATCAGATTTGAAGTAGATTAGAGTATGAAGTGATTCAGGACTGACTCAAGGAAGGCCGACATGGTAGAAAATTTATAAATGTAGACGACGAATCGATAGAAGGATTTTTTAGGTTGGACTTCTCTTGAACATATGAATGAAACAATAGTTGTCTTGGCATCATTGACTCAAGGAGGACCCAACATATGAACTTGTGGATGGTCAAACGAGAGACAAATGGATTTCCCAACCCGAATATAGTGATGAAGGGGGGTGTCATGTTCAAGAGTGAATTTACTGCCACTAACATAGATACATAGACACATTTATTTCCCAATTTCCCCCCACCACTTCTGGCAAGTACCTCTTTATTTTTACACAAGATTGAGGAGGATAACATATGCTTGTAATGTAAGCTCATCCTTTGGACAATTCCCTCGGAGTATGTTTAACAAACCCTATGAAGGAGTGGTTCGATCCCATATGGGTCTTTCAATGTTTGTTTTACAAGTCCAAAGAAATAAAACTCAAGGGTTTTCGTATTTAGAGAGTCTAAAAAACACTTAAAGAGAACTCCATAATGTCCTTTTTCGTAAGCTAGTTTGACGAGACTAAAAAAGAGATAATCTACCGCTCATCAGATGTTTTCTTCAAATATGTTTATGAGCGTGAAAAGAAAAAGGTCATTCGACTATCTTTTTATGTTTAAGGATCTTGAAAAGAGCTTAAAGGATACTCCATAAGGTTCATTTTTCGTATTACCACTGCGAGTTCAAAAAAATGATAAAAGGTTACTCGATTTCATTCTCATGGTTTCATGAGCGTGAGAAATAATTAAGACTGTGCTCTGAGTTTTTCCTTAAAAAACCCTAAAAGAATCTGTACATAAGAAAAACATACAAAAACAACCAAAAATGGTGGACCCCTGTCAAACGTCTTGTCCTTAGATCTTTCAATCTGTAATAGAAAACACTTTGCAAAGTTGGTTAGACTTTAGGGCATAGGTAAAATATGAAAAATATTTTAATTTTGCAATAAATTATGGTAAAAAGTAATAAAATAGGTAAAAACAACCCATTTACCATTTCATTTTGCAATTTCACCCAAATAGTGCCCAAAACCCTCTTTTTCACCCAAATTTCAAGCATTGATTTTAGAGCGCTTGGTGGACCATTTCGCAAACCGCTTCCGTCAAAAAGGTAGTCTTTTGCCCCTTTCTCTTTTCATGGTTTAAAATTTCATTTTTATTGGTTAAATTTTGATTTTAGGTTGATTTTTTGGGGCTACCTGTGCCTTGAGATCGTCACAGGCCCACAGTATCATGAACTGTGATGATCTAACATCATTGTAGAGGACCCAAAGCCAGGGTGCAACGACGTTGCTTTGCATAAAAGCAGAGCCCTATGACGACCACAATTCAATTTTTGAAAAGATAAAATGAGTTAGGAAAACTTCCAAGAATTGATTTTTTATGACTCTAATCCTCTTTTGATGTTACTTGGCAAGTTTTCCTTAGTCAAAATGCTCGAGTGGAGGGAAAGAGAGCATGAGGAGGAAGACTATTTTTCTAGGAATGACCCAGGTACATTGATGGCACTCCGAGAGTGTGGTTTAGTCAAGTTCTTCAAAATTCAGGGCATGATATCCCAACTGAGATCACTGAAGTATCTATTCCACATGTGGGATGTAAATGAATAAGAATTTCATGTGGGTGTGCATACACTCACCTTGGATATAGATGACATTTACTTTCTGACAGGGTTATCTTTATATCGCCGAGGCTCTCGGGTATCACTCATGGGAAGCAGGGGTGGGGGAGAACTCATGGATTACTATGTTGCATACCATTTCATGCCTGGTACAGAAAAGTATAGTTGAAAGGTTTCCATTAGGGATGTTTGGGATTTACCATTGAGAACCATCCTTTATACTATCACCAGGATGGCAGGGAGTGCAACTCCCAACATGGATTTGCAAATCCATTTTCAGTACGCCATAGAGTTTATGGAGCCCTGAGTCTTCAACTGGTGCGAGGGTTTCTTGAAGAACATGAAAAAGAAACTGACAAAGTATCATAATGGTCGGTTGAAACAGTTTGGTTACAGATCCATTTTAGTGTCCTCCTTCCTGGAGAGGGTCCCCGTCTTACGTCTACAGGTGGAGTGGGGAATACCCACTCCACAGGATCCATAGATGAAAAGAGGGGTGGACTTGATGGCTCATCATGGTGGCGTGCCCATCGTTAAGTATGATGAGGTTTTCTTCCAGTGGATGAGAAATCAGCTAATCATGGTGGAGGAGTATTCTTATGCTGGGACTTATTTCCGTGGGGATCCCAACTTAATTCTTCCCGAGGGATATCAATGGGAAGACATAGGTAAGAAGGAAATTTTCATTATATGATGTTTTTGATATTTTAATTATATAAAATGTTTTTGTCATTTAGCCAAGATGAATCAAGTGCTCTCAATAATGAAGATGTGGTGCCCTATCGTCCTCCAGGATCTTCTCCCATTTAGATGCGGAGAGAGAGAGGTGTCATGGAAGGAGTGGCTATTGTGGATCTGGAGGTGATTGAGTAGAACCTATAGGGGTTAACTGTGAACATCCCTGATGCCACGGTGGATGAACTTCCTCGGCACTATCAACACCATACAGTTGACATATCTGCATCTATTGGTCGACTACTCCATAGAGTGGCACAGGCAGTTGTTTGTTACAATGAGTGACATCCTTGATGTTTATTTATATGAAGCCATGAGCTTCACTATTTTGATATTTTGGTCCTTGGACAAACAATTTTTGTAATTTTTGTCGTATTAATATAAAGTTCCTACTAGCTTACTTGTCTTTTTTAAAATGTGCGTTTGGGTTTATAAATGTATCAAATGTCTGTCTAACACATAATTAGCCAATGCATCTGTCAATGTGTTTAGACATATAGGAATATGTTGATACGCAATATAATCAAAATGTCTTTCCAATAGGTGAATTCGTAAGTATACCCGTAACAAAGTAGGACTTCAGATGGAATAAATGTTACTCAACTGCAACACTACTAACTATGAATCAAGTCGTACAATAAGATAACAGATGCCAAATGAAATAGTGTTAGTTAAAAACTCGATAACTGCACTGTATTCTGCGATATTATTAGTTGCACAACCAAGGAAAACACCATGTAGACTGATCAACTCATCCATAGGTGCATAGATTTCCCATGGAGAAGATGCTAGGTTTTGAGTACTGCGACTAGCACCATCATCAAAGATGATATGGGGTAGCAAAGACACCAACATATGGAAACCAAACACAATGCAAAGTAAGCAGCTGAAAGGCAAAATAAAAAATGAAAAAAGAACACTAGAGTATGATACACTAAAATACACAACACTCATGAAAAAATAGTTTAAGCATAATACTTCTTCAATTAAAGTCCATTCTAGGGTTCACTCAAAGGAATTCCATCATAATTTACTAGCTCCTAAGCCCCTTTCTCCAACACTCGTTTCACAATATAAGGGCCACGCTACATGGGCTCGAATTTACCGGCCCCTAATAAGTCACGATCATGTTTGTAAAGGAGAACCAAATCACCCTCAGAAAAAACACGTGTTTGACATGCTTGTCATATTGAGATCTGATACACTTCTTCTTAGTTTCAATGACTAAGGCAATATCAAAGTGAGTCTCATCTAATTGCATCAAATACAAGAGACGTTCATCCTCAGTCGAGGTGTTAGGGAGAAGTTTGACAACGAGTTTCAAAGACGGTATTTCACATTCAATCGATAGAATCACTTCGATACCATATACTAATTGTAAAGGTGTGAATCCTATGGAAGATTTAACGGATGTCCGATAAGCCCATAATGATGAGAAGAGCATCATTTTCCATCTTGAATTGTGAATTCCTACCATTCGTCGAAGCATAGTATTGAGAAATTTATTGATTGCTTCAACCTGGCCATTTTCCTATGGATAGTAAGGTGTTGAGTTTTCATGTCGAAGACCCAACTTCTCGGTAATTTCAGACATCATGAAATTGTGAAAATGACTACCATGGTAAGTGACGATGGCTTGAGGGAAACCAAATCTAGTAACGATATGATTGAATATGAACAACGTTGCAATTTTCCCAATATTATCAAATGTAGACATCACCTTAGCCCATTTAGTGAAATAATCCATGTCTACAATGATGTATCCATGCCCCCCGACTGAGTGAGGGTTACATGTCATGAAGTCAATGCCCCATTTAGTGAATGGACCAACGAAAACTACAGGGTGAAGAGGAGTAGGATGAGATTGGATCTTATTTTTATATGTTTGACAAGCATGGAATTTCTGGACAGAAGTAATGCAATCCTTAAACAATGAAGGCTAGAAGTAAATAGCTTGTAAGATATTTTGGGCAGTGGCATACCTAGACATATGACCGCCACATGCTCCGTAATGAAAGTCATTCAAATATTTCTCATCTTCATCATAAGTTAGACAACGTCGAAATATGGAATCAATACCACGGCGGTAAAGGGTATCACCAAGGATAATGTATTGACTGGCTTGATACCGAATGCGACGATGATATACACTAGAAAGATCGGGTCATAAATTTTGGGTTTGGAGATAAATGATAATGTCTGCATACCACATGTCATCATAATTGATCAGAAACAGAGACTCATCAGGAAAAGAATCTTCTGCCATAATTTATGTCTCAGTAGAGGGAAGGTCACATATAAACTCGACAAAAACCAAAGACTTCTTTGAATTGGCTCTCTCAAAATCCAAATAAAACTCCTCGAGAATAACTATCCATTTGGACTATTTCCCCCCCAACAATTGTCGAGTAAGGATGTGTTGCATGGGTTTGCAATCGAAAATGGCTATGGTTTTGTGCAATAAGATATAATGACAAAAATGTTGTACAACTTGAACAGCTGCCAAGGCCAGTTTCTCCACATGCAGATATTTGGTTTCGGTGGTCATGAGACTCCGAATCAAATAGTAGATAACATTTTCATCATGCAAATCATCCTCTTGGACTAGAACCATAGTGATGGTAGAGTCTGAAGTAGCTCAGTACAGGAAATAATCTCGACTATAATCGGGTGGAAATAATAGTGGTTTACGGGTTAAGGCAGTGTCGTCCCATACAAAATTGTGACCCTTTTTAAGTAGTCGAGTAAAACCTTTCATTAATTCAACATAATTTGGGATGAATCGACATAAAAAAATTTCCTTCCATTGCAAACTTTGGATTTGGCATAGTGTAGAGGGAGGAGGAAAATTGAGGATAGATTCAACCTTCAGAGGGTCCACCCTAATCCCATGTGTAGAAACGATAAAAATAAGAAGTTTTTTGGACTCCACACAAAAAACACATTTATGCAGATTCAATTGTATGCGATAATAGCAACAATGTAGGAAAATGGCCCATAAATGTGCTGGGTGATCTTTACGACGCATGGAATGCACTGATAAATCATCTAGGTAAGGTTGTACAATGTGCTTAATGTCATGAAAAGCGTAAGACATAGCACGTTGAAAAGTCTCACCAACATTCTTGAGACCAAAAGTTAGTTTCTGGTATGCGAAGGTTCCCCAAGGGAAAATAAAAGCAATCTTGTGTTGATCCATAGGTAAAATATTGATTTGATTATAGACGGAGAAACCATCCATCAAGGAGAATATTTCACTCATGACACAGTCATCAACGATCTGGTCAACTAAAGGGGTTGGCTAATTTTCTTTGGGACAAACTTTGTTGATATCCCTATAATATACACAAACACGGATCATGCCTTGTTTCTTTGTAATTGGAACAAGATTGGACACCCAATCAATCAAAGCCATAGGACTGACAAAACCGACTTTAAGAAGTTTTCCAACTTCGAGTTTAATAGCAACAACTTTGCATGGATGTACTAGGTGAAGTATCTGTCGAACAAGTTTAGAGTTCGGGTAAGTCTTAATCTCATGTACAACAATATCTGGATCAATTCCAGGCATCTCTTCATAACTCCAGGAAAAAACTTCACAAAATTCTTGGAAAAGAGCTTTGTAAATTTGGACCTCATCAGCAGAACATGAGGAATCGATGTGAACATTTTCCACAACTCCGGGTAAAATGTATAGAGGGATGGTGGGTGAAATGTTACCCAAGTTCCATTCATACAAAACATCATGTGTTGGTTCAGGAACAGATGAAATAGTAACAACAGTAGACGAATTCAAAATCCGTTGATAACTCTCTATGGTCTCAGGTCTCAGGAAGAGAATAGAACGATGATTCCCATTGTCCCATGGGGGATCTTCCATAGACATGATTGTCATGATCATCGGTGTGAAATAACATGTGAAATGAATCTAGATACGTGTCTAAGAGAGAATGAGGAGAAGGATTTTCTAAGTGAGATCGGAAGA
>CBVK0102818171.1:0-14611 GCA_900067695.1 Picea abies
TGATGTGGTTTGAGGGAGAGAGAGACACATTGTTTGCACTAGAACACGTTATGGTAAGACACATGGCCTTTGGAGGCCCAACGATCTTCATCAAGAGGAAAAACGTCTCTCTTGGAGACCTAAGGTCACTCTTTCTAAAGGGTTATTTTATATAATTTTGTAATTTTAAGTTGTAAAGGGAAAATAGAGAAGGTTGGCCTCTCTAATTTGTTATTGACTTTTTGAAAAGAGAACAAATTGGTTTTAGGTGATCTTGTATAAATAAAGGTCACTTTCATTTCATTTGGACATAACTCTCACTTGAGAATTACATATTGCTTGGCTGAAATTTTTGCCCTCCTTGGGAAATTCACTCTATCTTCCTATTGATGCTTTATCGATGCTATTTACTTGTCTATTGGAAGGAAGGTTAAGGCACTATCTCTTGATGCTTATATCTTTGCAATTGTGATGTAATATAATTGATAAAGGAGGGTTTTTCATGTTATCTCTTGAAATTGGTAAGGGATTTTCTGCATATTGTGTTGTTTTTTCTTGTTTCAAGGTTAATTTGTCTAAATATTTGGAGGAGTATAAGGGCATACACCCTCCACCAAGATCCATATTGTTGTCATTGAAAAAATATACTTTGCAAAGGTTGCTATAAGGAGTAAAAGGGTTTACACCCTTGTAGATTTACCTTGCTAGGTTTTGTTTGATCTAGGAAGTAAAAAGGCTTACACCCTATTGAGGGGTTCGATATCCCTTTAACTCAACCACAAGAACCAAACCCACTTAGGAGGCCCAATTAGACTCGTAAGTGTTTGATGAGTGGTAAGGTTCTCTAGTTTTGTGATCTGGCTGAAATTATCGATGGGATTTGATCGTGATTGATAGATATGTCTTTTCTGTGATGTCCTTCCTCAGGCTACACAGTTCTATTTTTGGTTAGTTTTCTTAATATTTATAACAAAAGAAAGATATAGCTTAATCTAAATGGCTGAGGGAAGTGAATTTGTGTGTTGGGGGGAAGGATGTGTTTTAGGATAACCTTTATACCTTAGCATGTAGACGAAGAAGATCTAAACTACTACAAACCAACATTAATACCATTTTGATTAGTGGACATTCAACATTGTCTGAGATAACAGTTACAGAAAAGAAAACACATACAAGTGACAGGAAGCTAGCGTAAGAAAAGTAATTTTCAATACTCTATTATCAATGACAGGTTAACATAATCGATTTCTATTCATCATCTAAAATAAAAGAACCGTTACAACATTATAAGATAACTTTAAATAGCAGATACAATAAATCTTACTCAATATAGTAGCAAAATATTGAATCTGAACACATAGATATTCCCCCTCGGTCTAATCACATTCACGCCTTAGATGATAGAATTGTCTTTGGTTCTAAACAAAACTTCTTAATTGAAATAACTTGCACAAAAAAATAGTTCTCTTACAAAAGTACATAAAAGTCTTTCTCTCCAAAAACCATCGACCCTGTGTCCAAGGTTGATGCCCTTATTTATAACAAAAATAACTAAACTAAAAATAGATACTAAAGTTGTGTTAAGTTAAGAAAACTCCACGTGGAAGATCCTATCTATTTGTTCTCTTGTGCTCTTCTTTTGATCATTTAATGGTTTTACTGAAGTGGATTGTTCTTCTCGTACTCTGACCACTTGATGAAGAGATCTTCACATGTATTTCCATATGGAAACCTGTGCTGATCCATTGGAGCGGAGAGGACCTCCTTTATCCCTACTGCCCATTCCTTATACTTGATTAGCTTGACACTTAAGCATTATAGGAATGCAAGAGCTTTAATTGGGGGTTCCATGAACTTCTTCACTTGACCCGAGATCATGCTTAAAACCTGCGAAATCTCTGCTTCCCATGCAAAGTCTTGCTCTTCATGTTATTTAACTATGTCATGCAAATTAGAGAAATCCTCCAGGGGACCAAACTTTGGTAGGTCAATGTTCTTCATTTCCCGTTTCATTTTCTTCCAACTTTTCTCACACTCTCCCCATCTTTCCTGCATTTTTTGCTGAGGTTCCTAGACCATGCTTACCTAGTGTTCATCCGCCTTCTTTATTTCGGTGATGATGCTATCCATCAACACAAGGATGCCATGGTCTTTTGTATCTCATGCCTTCTTCACTTCGTTGATGTAGTCTATCTGTTCTAAGTGTTGATGTGCCTTTTTAGACCATCGCTTCATGTGTTTACAGGTTGCCAGCCTCATGAGGGTATCTTCTTAGAAATCAGTTATGCGAGAGGTGAAGAGATCTCTTTCACTAGTGAATTGTGCATACATTTCTCAAAATCACTCTTCAAGAGTATCATTGCCTGTATCGAATTCTGGTAATATTCCGCTTGATGTTGCATATAGTCCAGTTATTTCTTCATGGAGGCTACCTCCCTTTCATCCCTTCTTGCCTTGTTCAAAGTAGCATTGGTTATAGCCATACTTGGTTTGATTAGCTCAGTCATCTTAGCATTTTCCGTGTCAAACAACGTTTAAATCATGGTTATGAGAAGTGTGCTATTGAGCCTGAGCCTCCTTTTCTTGGTATTTTTTCTTATTACAACTTTCCTTTTTCTGTCATAAGCAATTGTCTATATATCGACGATTTCATCTACTTGTTCAGGAATCTGTTGATCTCCCTAGGAAAAAGTATTGCCTAGGCTTCTTGCCATATAGAGATATTCTATGGCAGGTTCTCTTAGTTCCTTGGCAGGGGAAAGTTCTGTATGTTCTAGTGACTTGGCCTCCTTCTAGTGCTCGTCAACTGGTGGAATCGTGGTCCTAGATGCGGAAGTAGGAAAAGGATCAACATTAGCTGGGGGTTCGGTCGTTGAGATGTTGATTTCTGGATGCGACATTTCTTCTTCTTGTTCATGAGCACCCAAGTCATTATTGGAGCTGTCATTCTGAGGCTGTGTTCCCAGTTGATTGATACATTCAGTGTCCAAAGTGTTTTGTGTCTCGTTGTCACCTTCCTCTAGATTTGGGATCAAAACATCGGAAGCTCGAGCAAATGTTTCCCTTGGATCTTCATCTTATGTAATTGGTACCAGGGTTATGCGTGAAGCTTCTGACCCTTCCCCATTGTCATATATGGTTATTAAATCTATGAGGACAATAGGCATAACTGTCCCGCTTGATGTTCTTATTTACCTTCGCCGAGCCATAATATTCATCGATGATCCTGCCTATGGTGACAGGGGTTGGGTTTTTGTTTTTTGGCGGTCTCCTCTGGTGGAATTGTTTGTGAGCCACTTAGCTCTTCCTCAGGGTGGCTTGTATCGGCCGAGGTAATCCTCAAGGGTCCTATCGGAGGATTAAGTGGGGGATCTTCTCCAAATATTTGTATATCTCTTTCAACTTCTTCTAGTAACATCAAACCCCTCCTCTGTGCCTCTGTTGCTTCTACTTCTCTATTTTTTTCTCTTACCCTGAGGGATTCTTGAGCTATCTGTTTTATCATTTCAACCTGCTCATCCATAGTCATCGCTTTGAATCTGGTCATATTGGGGTTAGCCCTTCTATGGAGCACCTCCTCCCAGTCCTGGATGCCCTCTGTAAAGATTTCATCTTCAAAACTATCATGAGCATATGAACAATAAGAGGATACCTATGACGCGTGTTGGGGAACTAAACCCTTCGAATCATGCTTGCGAAAGTGGGCTGTGGGGAATTGATACTCAAGATGCTTTAACCATTCTTGTTTCACTTGCACAATGTATTTGACCATATAAAATCCTATATGAAAGCCATAATGAATGGAATCTTTCTTCTTATCCTTTACCACGAAAGCATTCTAACCTTGTAAAATAGTCTAGTAGAAAATCTCTCCCAATATGAGACGATCCGGGACATGAACAGGGAGTAGGTGGGGTGCACCAGTAGCTCTAAAAACCCTGATATAGGTGCTTGTCTCTTCAAAGTACCAGTGGCCAAGTTTAGCTATCATCTTCTTTGCTGCCGTCGAAATCCTAGGGCATTCCTTTCTAAAAATAATGAAGTATATCCTGGCTATGAACCCATCACAGATCATAACATACGATCTTTTGTACCTATTCTCCCATAAGATACTGGAATAAACATGTACATGCAATTCATTTCTAAAAATAATGAAGTATATCCTGGCTATGAACCCATCACAGATCATAACATACGATCTTTTGTACCTATTCTCCCATAAGATACTGGAATAAACATGTACATGCAATTCATAAATATGCCAACTTATATTCATACCTGCAAAAACATTTCTTGCACAAATTATGTCCAACAAGTAGGATGCCATGTAGAAGACTGGAACTTCTTCTTCTTTAAGTGCCTGGGACTGTAGGAGATTAATAATCAGTTGTTTGGGGATAATGGCTCCCCAATTGAAACTACTCCACGAAATCGCCATGGTATATGTCAAGGGCATCCAAGCTTCTAAAAATTTTGAGAAATCCTTTTCTCCATATAATCGAAAAATCAAAGCCATTAAATACTTGTAGGGCTCTCTGATATTTATTGTGTTATACCCGCCAATGTTTCTGTTTGTGATTTTTTTGTCTTCTCTCCTTTATCTCTATTGCCCATTCCTTATACTTGATTAGCTTGACACTTAAGTGTTGTAGGACTACAAGAGCTTTGATCGAGGGTTCCATGAACTTCTCTACTTGACCTGGGATCATGCTTGAAATCTGAGAAATATTTTCTTCCCATGCCAGATATTGCTCTTGATGTTGATTAACTATGTCATGCAGATCAACAAAATCTTTTGGTGGATCAAAATCTGGTAGGTCAATGCTCTTCATTTCCTGATTGACTTTCTCCCAATTTTTCTCACACTCTCCCCATATTTCCTGCATTTTCCTTTGAGGTTCTTGGACCATGCTTACCCATATTTCCTGCATTTTCCTTTGAGGTTCTTGGACCATGCTTACCCAGTGTTCAATTGCCTTCTTTATTCAGGTGATGATTCTATCAATCAACACTAGGATCTCATGCTCTTTTGTATCTCGACCCTTCTGTACTTCATTGATGTAGTCTATTCGTTCGATGGCTTGATGTGCCTTTTCATACCATCACTGCATGTATTTACAGGTTTCCAACCCCATGAGGGTATCTTCTTTGAAATCAACTATGAGAGCGGTGAAGAGATCTCTTTCTCTAGTGAATTGTGCATACATTTATCATAAATCACTCTTCATAAGTACCACTGCCTGTGTCGAATTCTTGTAATATTCAGATTGATGTCATAGATGGTCCAATTCTTTCTTCATGGTGGCTACCTCCCTTTCATCCTTTCTTTCCCTATAAAAAGTAGCATCGGTTATAGCCATACCTGCTCCAATTAGCTCATTCATATTATCATTTTTTGTGTATAAAACTTTTCCTCTGTGGTTATGAGAAGTGTGTTATCGAGCTTGAGCCTCCTTTTCTTGGTAGTTTTTTTCATTACAACTTTCCTTTTCTTGTCATAAGCAATTTCCTGGATATCTACGATTTCATCTACTGGTTCAAGAATCTGTTGATCTCCCCAGGACAGAGTATTGCCTAGGCTTCCTGTCGTATAGAGATGTTCCATGGAAGGTTCTCTTAGTTCCTTGGCAGGGGAAATTATGTATGTTCTGGTGACTTGGCCTCCTACTAGTGCTCGTCGACTGGTGGAGTCTTAGTCCTATATGGTGAAGTAGGCAAAGGATCGACATTAGCTGGGGGTTTGGCCATTGAGATGTTGATTTTTGGTTGTTGCATTTCTTCTTCTTTTTCACCAACACTCAAGTCATTCTTGGAGCTGTCATTCTGAGGCTGTGTTCCCAATTGGTTGAGAAATTCAGTGTCTAGAGTGTTTCGTGCCTCATGGTCACCTTCCTAGTTATTTGGGGTCAAAGCGTCGAAAGATGGAGCAGATGTTTCCCCTGGTTCTTCCTCTTCTATGATTGATACCATGGTTATGCACGAAACCTTTGAACTTTCCTCATCATCATATATGGTAATTAAGTCTATGAGGACAATAGGCACACCCATCCCACTTGATGCTCTTTCTATCCTCCACTGAGCTTTAGGAGTCACCGACGATCGATGATCCTACCTGTGGTGACATGGGGTTGGGGTTTTGTTGGTCGACGGTCTCCTCTGGTGGAATTGTCTGTGAGCCATTTAGCTCTTTCTCAGGGTGGCTTGTATCAACCAGGGTAATCCTTAAGGGTTCTATCAAAGGGTTGAGTGGGGGATCTTCTCCAAATATTTGTATAACTCTTTTGGCTTCTTCTAGTAACAAAACCCCCTCCTCCGCGCCTCTGCTACTTCTAATGCTTTGTTTTCTTCTCTTACCCTGAGGGATTCTTGAGCTGTTTGTTCTATCATTTCAACCTCCTCATCCATAGTCATCACTTTGAATATGGTCATATTGGAGTTATCCCTTCTATGGAGCACCTCCTCCCAGTCCTGGGTGCCTTCTGTAAAGATTTCATCTTCAAAACTATCATGAGCATGCAACCAATAGGAGGATACTTGTGACATGTGCCATGGAACTAAACCCTTTGGATCATTCTTGTGAAAGCGACCAGTGGGAATCAATACTCAAGTTGATTTAACCCTTCTTGTTTCACTTGTACAGTGTCTTTTACCATCTAAAATCCTATATGAAAGCCATAGGGAATGCAAGCTCTCTTCTTATCCTTTACCAGGGAAGCATTATAACCTTGTAAAATAGTTTGGTAACAAATCTCTCCCAATAGGAAGCATTATAACCTTGTAAAATAGTTTGGTAACAAATCTCTCCCAATATGAGACGATCTAGGACATGAACAAGGAGTAGGTGGGGTGCACCAGTAGCTCCAAAAACCTTGATATAGGTGTTTGTCTCTTCGAAGTACAAGTGGCCAACTTTATCTATCATCCTTTTTGCTGCCACTGAATTCCTAGGGAATTCCTTTCTAAAAATAATGAAGTATATCCTAGCTATGAACCCATCACAGATCATGGCATACGATATTTTGTACCTATTTTCCCATAATATACTAAAATAAACATGCACAAACAATTCAACAATATGCCAGCTTAAATTCATACCTGTGAAAACATTTCTTGCGCAGATTATGTCCAGCGAGTAGAATGCCATGTAGAAGATTGGAACTTCTCCTTCTTTTGGTGTCTGGGTTTGTAGGAGATTAATACTCAGATGCTTGGAGATAATGGCTCCCCAATTGAAACTAATCCCGAAAATTTCCATGGTACACGCCAAGGGCATCCAAGCTTCTGAAAATTTTGAGCAGTCCTTTTCTCCATATAATTGGAAAATTAAAGCCATTAGATACATGTAGGGTTCTCTGTGATTTATCGTGTTGTACTAGCTAGTGTTTCTGTTTGTGAATTTTTTATCTTCTTTCCACCATGAGGCTAGTAACCTGCTGGTGTCATGATACTCATAAAATTTGACCATGAAATCTATGTTTAACCTCTCCTCTGGGTCCCTAAGTTTATAATACTTTTGTACCTCAACTGGAAGGAAAACGCCATCGCATTCTCCCTCCGCATTATTGATCGTGCATTTCATTGTATCTTCTTTGACAATTATCCATCCTAAAATATCGATGCAAGGAAGAACTGGGGTCGGACAAGCCACCATGTGTAGGTATGATCTCCTGATGTTTGGGAACACTTGATCATCCAATATTGTGACGTCCGGGTAGTTGTGGGGTGTGAACACCGGGTAATCCTCCTGATTGATTTTGCTATACAATTCTCTCCAATGCGGGAGAACCATTTTAGATCCAGTTCTTGTTTCTGTGTCGTCAAACGTCAAAGGTTGGGAAAATTCCTTTTTGGTGGATGTGTGGATAACTGATTCCGTCTTTGAGACAAAATCAAGTTCTCTTGCAGTGTTTCAGTGTAGACCCTTCCCTGAACTCTTCTTCCTTCTTTTGGGCATTCTAGGTGAGTGCCTGGTCGTTGGATTCCTCAGAGGCATTTTCCTCTTCCTCATAAGAGATTAACCTGGTTTTACTGATAATCAAAGTCAGAGAGTGGGTTGTAACCTCCTCGATGCTTGCTCTCGCTTCTTTGTTTGCTTCAGGAGGTAAGTGATTTGCGAACATAATACCATGTTTGGGTATGACCTTGTAAATTTAAACAGAAAGAATACTTACCTTGTCACATCAAGTCTTAAATTCAGGAGTGTAAATGTGTGCAATCTATTACAGAATCTGCACCATCCTTAGGATTAAATGCAACATAGGCTAGTGGCGTAGGAGAGGGTTTTCATAGTTCATCGATGAATTCAAATTCCAATAGTTGGACGGTGCGTGGTATTGTGGTGTAGGTTGTGTGAAAATTTAATTTGCCTACCAAAACATATATTTTTGTCTTACCTCAGCTAGGGGTGTCCCATGAAATCACTAGGACTTTTCATGTTTACAAGAAACTAGTATGATTGGCGTTGGGAAAAAATAAGGTCTTTTGAATGGAACAACAACATGGATTGGCTAGGATTGTCGGTGTAGAATGACTAAGGTTTGATGAAAAGCCCCGACGTTTGGTGACCTATCATTCTGTCGACAATGAATGAGTGAATCACCGTTGACAATTTTCCTTAGACATTTTTTCGTTGATACCTTCAAGAAAAAGTTCCGACGCCGATTAAAACGGTTGTACAATTCTGACGTGGAAATGATGACATGGATGTACAAATATGACATGGGGAACCTCAAAAAACTATGCAGGGAAGAAAATGAGTCATACAGACTATTTATGTGGCAAAGACACATGGCTTATTAATTTTTACCTCTTTGTGAAAACGTTTTTTGGCATCTGTGACTTTCTTTAGACATACATCCCTGGCTACAACATCATATCCTGCTGATGCCGATGATGTATCGACGATAAGCGATCGACTATTTGTGTCAGTCAATGTTTCTCCGTTTTGACCCTTGGAGTTCGTCAATGCCGAAAATGTATCGGCGATCAATGATTTGTTATGGTTGTCCGCATTTGTGATTTTTATCTGGGATTTCGTCCATGCCGAAAATGTATCGCCTATGTTAAAGAACTGTATTATAAACCAGAAATTGTCGATCAACGACTGTTGAAAAAGTTTAATTTGTGTACATTTTAGGCCTTTCATTCCATGTTACTAAAAAAGATCAATATGTCAATAACTTCAAGCCAAAAAAAAATAATCGATAACAATATGCAATAAAAACATATAAATTCATGCATCCCACAATACTAACTCTAACTCAAAAAATTATAAGTGGTACCCAAAAAGAAAGAAATTTCAAAAAATCTTTTAGGGTGTGTTGAGTGCTAAAAAAATGGTGATTTTCTAGGCGAAAACATAATCTATTCTCCTTCCCTCGTGCTTAGCCTGTGAAAATTGGTTGAGAAACCCCCTGTCTTTATTCTATTCCTTCTCAACAAAACTTTTTCTATCAATGTGTACACAAGTTCTCGGGTTCACAAATCCAGATCTGCCTGTGGGGTTTATCTTTACCACCCCCTTTCCTTTTAACCTCAATGCATGCCCTTTCTAGACAAGACCAGGGTAAGGCGTCCTTTGGCATGAGGCGTTTTAGCTCTGCTACTAGCAAGCGAGCATCCATAGCCCCGAAAAATTTATTTGCATACCCTCTGGGACTTTACACTCTTTTTTATATCGATAATTTTTCTTCTGGCATAAATTCCAAGAGTGAGTCGGAGAGGACGATATCTGTTTTGACAATGTGAAAGTATTAAGGTGGGGCCTTTCCTATCTCTGTCCATAAGACCATAATGTTTGGATATGGCCATCAACTGGAGTGGAATGGATGATCTCTTTTCCCTACCGGCGCTCACTTGGCAAGATTTACATTTCCAAGCATATGCATGAACGTCCTTGAAGAAAATACGCCAATAATAACCAGCGTTTAATATTTTGTGAGTCGTGGTTTCTCCTGCAAAATGTCCACCTTCTGGGTCATCATAGAGTTCTTTGAGTACCTTTTATGCATCATCCTATTCAAGACATCTAAGGAGTACTCCATCATATTTTACACAGAAAAGTACATAATTTATGAGGCGATATTGAGGGTATTTTAACCTAAGGGCTCTCCTTTCTCTAGGATTGAGGTTTTTCGGACAAGTTCCATGATGCAGGAGATAAGACAAGTTCCCATACCAGGACTCTAGCCCAAGAGGTACGTATAAGGCTTTGCCGCACCATAATGACAACTCATTTTCCCACCCAGAGTCTTATGCATTAATTATATCTTGGGATTCAATGACCAGTTTACAAATCCTTGACCGTTGATTATTTTGGCAGGTTTAATGTCTAGATCAATTTCTTGGATGACTGCCATCCAATTTCCCTTTCTTTCTCCCATCTCCTGTTGAGTGAACAAAGATTTAACCACTGGATGGGGTACTATGAATTTAGTGTGATTCTTCAGGATGTAGGATCTCAAATATTTGACTGCTTTATATACTACATCAACCTATTTTTCTATAGCAGGGTAATTGAGTTAGGCTCCTTGGAGGTTGGTGATTCATTGTTTTCATCATCCTTTTGAGTAAGTATTGTAGCCGAGGATTGGTCAGAAGCAAAGGTATATAGGAAAAAATCTTTGCTGAAATTAGGGCTTTGTAACACTGGTGCTTGGGAGATGGCAATTTTGATGTTATTGAAAGCACCTTTCTTCTCTTCATCCCATTTAAACTCTACATCTTTCCAAATCATTCTTTGTAAAGTCTTGATAGTTTCATCGAAATCATGAGTGAATTTTCTTACAAAGTTGTTTTTTCCAAAGAATGACTGCATGGAATTTTTATTGTGAGGCAAAGGGAGTTGAGGTATCAATTTTATTTACTTTGGGTCGATGCTAATTCCTTCTTGAGATATGATATGACCTAATAATTTTCCTTCCTCTACACCAAATATGGTTTTCGTAGGGTTCAAAGATATTCCATACTTCCTACACCTTTCAAATATCTGAGTCAAATGTTGAATGTGGTCTTCCTTATTTTTTCAGTATATTGTTACATCATCTAAATAGACTACCACACACTTGTTAGTCAACCCCTAAAAATCTACGTCCATGGCCCTCTGGAAAGTTTATGCAGCGTTAATCAACCCAAAAGGCATGCGTTTATAAGCAAATCTTCCCCACTTGGTCTGGAAGGTAGTTTTGAATCGATCATCTTCTAAAACCAGGACCTGGTCATACCCCGAGAAACCGTGTAGGAGGGAAAAAATTTCGTAGCCGGATACTGTCTGTAGGAGCTATTCCATGGGTGGGACCAGATAGTTATCCTTCTTCGATGCTCTGTTAAGGTTTCTGAAATCCACACACAAACGGATCTCCCCAGACTTGTTTCTGATAGGCACCATATTTTCTACCCATGCAAAGTGTCTTATCTGAGAGATAATCTTGGCTTCTAATAATTTCTTCAGCTGTTGATACATTAGAGGTTCCATAGATGGGTGGTACTTCCAAAGCTTCTTCTGGAAGGGTTTTATTCCATATTTTAGCGGGATCATATGCTGAATAATGCGAGTATCATACATTTTCAATTGTTGGTAAGACCAAGAAAAGACATCTTGATATTCTTTAAATAGTTTAAGATAAGCCTTCATGTCTTCTTTGGACACTGTCTTGCCTAGGTTGACAATATTGGGATTCTCACGGGTACCTAGGTTTATAGTTTCATATATAGGGCATGAGCTCCCTGTTTTTTCATTCCTTGGCCATCTAAAACTTTCCCTTAGGTCAAAAAGGTTCTCCAGATTGGCCACTCATTTTGGTATCATGTGAAACTTTGGTTTTTTATCAGAGTGATATGTTTCTCTCCTTTTCTCATGGAGATTTGATTTCACGAGTAGTTCTTGGAATATTTCATTGCCAATGGAAAATCCTTGAAATTCTCCCGATTAGTCAGGAAATATACAATCTATTCATCCCCTTCAAAAACTTTCCATTTAGAAATGTTGTTAGGAACCGATGTTTTGTAAATCAGTTTGAATGCAAACCTTGAGGCTTCATAGTCTTCTAAAGGAGATAATCTTGAGGCTACGGTGACTAAAGAATCGACAAGAGTATTTTTTGTCCTGGGAATGAGGATAATGTTGAAGGCCTCAAAATTGTCTATTAACCTGTGCACCTCTTGCTGGTAATTTCTTAAATGAGGTGAATTGCAGTGGATAATATTCTTTACTTACCTAACAATAATTTCTGAGTCTCTAAAAACTTTCAATTCTTTGATGTTTAAGTCAATGGCTTTCTTTAGTCCCTCGACTAGAGCTTCGTATTCAACAGTGTTATTAGTGCATTCAAATTCTAACCCGCAAGATAAAAAGTTTCGTTTCCCCTTTGGGTAAATGAGGATGCATCCTGCTCCCGACCCTTCTTGTGACTTAGAGCCATAAAAGTACATTGTCCAAATTTGTTGGGGAAAAAGACTAACTTCTTCATGTCTAGCTATTTTTTCACTTTCAACCTCCTTGTCTCCTATTCCTGTTTGAGAATCCTGACAGAGAATGCTTTCCTCTGTGGTTGCTAGTAAGTATACTTGAAAAACCATTTCAAATTTTGGAGTGGGAGTGACGTCAGACATGTGAGGGGAGAAATTACCAAAATTAGAATCACAAGGGTAGTTTCCTAAAACATGGAACTTTGTCGATGAGGGTTCATTTGGGGTCTCTAAATTAGTGACTGTATGTTTGAGATATCTTTCTCTGTCAATCCTGATCATGTTTGTATGTCCCTTTAATGGCAACCAAAGGTGGGCCCAATTGGTACTAAAGTATCCATTCAATTTCTCGGACCAGTCTTAGATAAGTAGCAGTCCATAGGCCTCCGAGATGTCTACTATGATTATGTCAATTACTTGAACAAATTTGGGGTGTGTAGCAATTTTGATTATGACATCTTTTAGTTCCCATATGACTTTTACCTGAGTCCTATCTAGTTGTATAACATGTTTATCACTTTTCAGTGGGGTTGCGTTCAATTTCTTGCAAATTGACAATCGCATGACATTTGAAATTTCCCCTTAATCGACTAGGAAATTACGTAGGTTTCTGTTGAAAAATTCAAATGTCAAGAGGAAAGGAGGAACTAAAGGCCTTCCTCTTTTGTCTAAAGAACAAGAATTCATACTTGGCTTATTTGTTAAATCTGTGGGATATGGGACTTCACTTTGATCAGTGCTTTTCGTAGGGGTATCTTTTGATTTTAAGGCCTATAATAAAAAATCCTTTTGTTGAGGGATCCTACACTTGTCCATGACATACACATTAGCCTTCATTTTCTTCAAGTATTCTAACAGATTGTAGTCTAGTTTAGGAGCTTCCCGAGTGTTTATGTTTGTGGGGTTCCTTTGGGGAGAAAATAAAAGTTTGGGGTGATCGGTCATTGGTTTCCCTCTAGATAACCGAGTAGTGGTGGGATAACTTTGGACAGGTTGACTTCTACCTCGTGACTGTAGAGCTAGAACTTTAGCAGGAGGTCCCTGCACTTCAATGGCATCGTTGAAATGCATCAGGTGGTTGAAATCCCATAACAACACAACTACCTCTTCCGGTGGCTCTTGAATTTCTTGATCGATAGAATTTATTTCCGAAGAAGTGGGTTGTTCGGTTAGAGAGCATTCATCCACGAATTGATTATCCATCAGATTCATAACATGAAACCATTGAGGGCAGTGCCTTTTTGAATGGTTTTCTTGGTGAGGTTTAGGAGTCGATGTTTAGGTTAGCTGGGGGAGGTTCTATAGCTTTAAAGGGTGGATTTATTTTGAAAAAAGGTTTATAAGGTCTTTGATTTTAGTTTCCCTCCCCAACACTCCTTTTCATATCTATAATCTTGTTGGAGAGTTTTTTATCATCTGCTACAAGTTTTCAAAATTCCGTCCCTCTTTATCATGATCTTGTTCTGTTTGTTTTACTGGGTGTATTGTTAACCAAAGTACTCTCTTAGGTAGAGGTTGCATTTCCTTATTTATTATTGAGATTTGACCTTATTTGCATCCTTTCATTTGGAATTCAATCATTTTAGCTTCTTCGAAATTTTCAGATAAATTATGTTTGGCCGCCCTTTTTACGAACATGGAAATAGAAGACTAGGGCATTCCTTTCTTAAAACAATGAAGTATATATTTTATATGAACCCATCACAGATCATAGAATACGATCTTTTGTATATTCTCCCATAAGATACTAAAATAAACATGTACAAGAAATTCGGTAATATGCCAGCTTAGATTCATACCCGCGAAAACATTTCTTGCACATATTACATCCAACAAGTAGGATGCCATGTAGAAAAATGGAACTTCTCCTTATTTCGGTGTCTGGGCCTGTAGGAGATTTATACTCAACTGTTTGGAGATAATGGCTCCCCAATTGAAACTACTCCTTGAAATCGCCACGGTATATGCCAAGGGCTTCCAAGCTTTTGAAAATTTTGAGCAATCCTTTTCTCCGTATAATTGGCAAATCAAAGCCATTAAATACATGTAGGGCTCTCTGAGATTTACTGTGTTTTACCAGGAAAAGTTTCTATTTGTGAATTTTTTGTCTTCTCTCAACCATGAGGCTAGTAACCTGTTGGTGTCATGATACTCATAAAATTTAACC